>JAYGGG010000229.1:0-42369 GCA_036346245.1 Bonia amplexicaulis | reverse complement strand
CGACTACTACTTGGTCGTAAGTTTTACTGCGACTACTCCTTGGTCATAAGTCTTTCTACGACCATGTATTCATAAGATGTCCTACGACCTGGTCATAGACTTTCCTATGAATAGCCTATCTAATGCCTCGTAGAGTCGCCTGATAAGACAATTAGAGTGTGTGTTTATCTCTAATAACCGCACATGATCACCCACTGATAACAACCATTGTATGGCGAACTGCCTCCACATTTCTCTGATACTAACTTCCGTTTGGTGGTTATCTCTCGAACCGATGCAACGACTTTTGGCACAAGATAACTGCTGTCATTTGGTCAACTATATAAAGGATTACGTCAGAGAAGAGAAGAGAGGAGGCAGATCCAAGCAAGAGATAGTGCAAGGCATTTCTCATTACACACTCTGTAATTTTCCTCTCTGAGCAATAGCAACACAGGATGTAAGGCTATTATTCTCCCAGGAGAAAGCCCGAAGCTATATAAAAATTCCTATGTTTTCCTTCTGCATTACTAGATCTTAGTGATAAGAGCTTCCCTCGAATCCGAACAAATCATACATAAGATTAGTATTAAAACACCGACAATATATATATAGTCCAATGGGTGGGGTCTCCCTCACACTTATAAGTTGTGCTTTTTTCTTTTCCACACTTATAGGTAGGGATATCTCTTGGAGATCAGATCTCATCCATCCATCTAGTCCCTTTCTATGGGAAGTTCTTGTGATTACCCAGTTTTACTCAAGAGATATGTGATTTTAGGGTTTTGATCTTGTGGACGTTTTGGCTTGAGTTTATACTGTGATCTAGTTTGCTATGATATATGATAACCTATTTAACAGCATCTAGATCATCAGGAACTCATGAGCAAGAGCAGATTGAGGTTTCTCTCTTTTGCACGGTTTTGGTGCAATCTTGCTTATTTGGATAAAGGATGAAACTTTAGCATTGATCTTCATGATCTATTATTGGAATAAGTTCTTGACATCTTAGGGAGGATTTGTACTATGTTTCATCATGTTTAGATTAGTGGTTTAGGAGTTAGCTTTTTTCTTGGTTGTGGGCTGTACTGCTTTTCAGCCTCTGTTGGGTGAGCGGCCAAACCGCCATGACCTGAGCGATCCGACCGGTGTGACACCTACAGTCAGATCAACTGACCGACCGATCCGACCGCCTTCTGGCTGGCGGTCAGACCGGTGAGACATTGTTCTCTTGGGTGTTCTTTGTGATCTTTGGTTCTTAGCTTTGGGATAGGTTGTAGGCCTGAGTTTTCCACTACACTATGTTGCAATACATAGGAGAAGATTCTGAGAACCCATTCATCTCCCTCTAACTCATCATACCTAATCCAACAATATGTGTATGTAAAGGTAAATTGTGACAGAACTAGTGTGTAGTACTCAATAGTTTTGCAAGGATAAACCGGCTTGCATGGACCGTTCTTTTCGGGTCCTGACTTATAATTTATGACTTCTCTTAAATAAACATATGAGACGGTTTTTTCATCGCCGTTTTGAAACGGTTTATCGGGATAACCTTTTAGAATAGGCTTATCGGTTTATTAGCTTTCGATTTATTCGTACGAGCGCTCGTATTAGGACTAAAAGTCATAAGATATAGTCAAAAAGAACACTCCCATATCTCACAGGAGTACTTTAACAATATGCAAAAGACAAAAGATGGTCAAAATTTCTCAAGAACAGCCAGGATAGTTGTACTCCAATGGAACAACCCTTTGGATTGCCAGAGCCTTCACACATATCAACCTCTACTTAACCAACCCTACGCCAGTTGAACCATTGGAGGTCGGCGTGTCTTCCGAAACCGTTGTGAGGTGTCCATAGGCAGTGCCGGAGTCGGAGGTAGTACAATTTTATGTACCTGTGGTTCAATCATATGCTCTTTATGAAAACCTATTTAATTAGTATTACTTTTTTAGACCGGAGACCCCAGAAATTAATTACTATTACTATTCGCACATAACAATAAGTCTGTAAAAGTATAAAAATTTTACAGGAGCTCATCCCACGAGATATGAGCTGCGGATACGCCACCGTCTACGGCCCATCCGAAGCTATCAGGCCGGCCCACTCCAAATGGTAGTTAGGGCTGCGCTGAATCATGCTTAAATTTAAAGTTAACTACTAGTAATCTTTAACATTGTGCGGTCATTGATATGTCTTGCATCTGTGATCCTTAATTGTTGATTATTATTTATGAACTGTTGTTGATTCAGTTACTGTACATTAACTTGACTAATGACCAATTATCACCTAATAAAATGGTATGTTTGACAACCCTTGTATGACTTCGGTTAGGAAACTCCTTATCGACATATCTTGTTTCCATTATCATGTATCATCAATCATATCTCTAGCCTCATCGTATCAAGCCTTTACTCTTATAACTTTACCTTAATTCAATCACAACTCTCTAAGTATATCATGGATAATTCGCTAAATAACAAACTAAGGGTTATCACGCCGGGACTACCTACATATAGGGGTCATTTTCACCCAACCTGGTAACGTACGGGGGCCATACATTCTCGTTACGCAGGATATTACACCCCGTCTGCGGTTATACAGTCGAGGACAAGGTTGTGCCTGTCTATTCTCGTATAACCAGGTATGTGGGATGAGGTCATCGACACCTTTGCTATAACTTGTCACATAATAGATATCCTTCATACACAATTCTCATAATATCTGTTTTCCATTCTTAACAATATCCCTGGTATCAGTTGTTCTTTGTTTTCCTTATGTCTATTGCTTACTTGTCATGCTTGTCTTCTATTTCAGATGGTTGCATTAATTGTCTTACTCATGTGTTGCGACCGTTGTTGGGTACTTGCTGAGATTTTCAAATCTCACGCTTGCTATTTCCCTCTCAGATAAAAGGCCAGTGGATTGATAGCAGCATGCATGAGTGGGAGCACTCGAATTTCAGCACTGTGGCTTGCCACGAGTTTTTGCAATTTATTGTATTTGTCATTTGATTAGAAGTGGACCGGTCCCATATTTCAAACATTATTTCAGCTTCCGTTGGATATTTAATAAAGTACTTTTTCTTGGCAATGACGTTCTATAGTAGTATTTCACTTTGTCTATATGTGTGGTGCTACATCCACGGCGCAAGCTGAGTATGACACAACTTGACATGTTGGCACATATGAATTTTTTTTCGTAGCAGCATATGGGCATTAAACTAATCTATATTAATATAAACATCTTGTGATATTGAAGACACGTCATTCGTTTTAAAAGCTAGAAAATTCCACAATAATCCAAAAAAGATAAATCTGGAAATTATATCATCAATTGAGAAAAAAAGGAGAATGTTCTGCACCACTTGTTTTGGTAGCGCCAGATTAAAACTGTACATATTAGTAACAAATGCATATATATTAGATTTGTATAACGAATACAGTTATATTTTCCAATCATAGAAATTATAGTGTATAACAAAGATAATAATATCTTAATTTCTAGCAATGCAATTACATGGTTAAGTCCTCTAGTTACGTAGAACACCAGTGTCATCTGTCAAGCAGTTCCACTAAGACTGTAGAGCACGCGTGTGGTATGCACTTACATGGTAGGAGAATTGGCGGACGGGAAAGGGCCTCAAGATCCTCTCCAGATAAGCCCTCCCCATAGAATTCCTTTCCGGAGGATTCCATCAAATATATGCACAACATATACGCCAAATCGCGAGACCACCTCCATCCAGCAACATGAACACGGCCTACATCGCCATTCTCTCCTTCCTCTTCCTCTTCCTCTTCTCCCTCCTCCGCCTCCTTGGCCGCCACCGTGTCAGCAAGAACAATGGCAAGAAGAAGAGCATACAGGTGCCACCGAGCCCTCCCGCCATCCCCATGCTCGGCCACCTTCACCTCCTCGAGAAGCCGTTCCACGCAGCGCTCGCCCGCCTCGCCGCGCGCCACGGCCCGGTCTTCTCTGCGCCTCGGCTCCCGCAACGCCGTGATCGTGTCCTCCGCGGCGTGCGCCAGGGAGTGCTTCACCGACCACGACGTGTCCTTCGCGAACCGCCCGCGCTTCCCCTCGCTGATGCTGGCATCCTTCGGCGGCGCCACGCTCCCGGCCTGCGGCTACGGCCAGTACTGGCGCAACCTCCGCCGCGTCGCCACGGTGCAGCTGCTCTCAGCTCACCGCGTGAGCTGCATGTCCGGCGACATCTCCGCCGAGGTGCGCGCGATGGTGCGCCGGCTGTCACGCGCCGCCGCGGCCGCCCCGGGCGGCGCCGCGCTCGTAGAGCTCAAGCGAAGGCTGTTCGAGGTCTCCCTTAGCACCCTGATGGAAACCATCGCGCACACGAAGACGTCCCGTACCGAGGCGGACGCGGACACGGACATGTCACCGGAGGCCCAGGAGTTCAAGAAGTCAACGGATGAGATCATGCCGCTGCTCGGCGCGGCCAACCTGTGGGACTACCTGCCGGTGCTGCGGTGGTTCGACGTGTTCGGCGTGAGGAACAAGATGGTTTCCGCGGTGAGTAGAAGGAACGCGTTCCTGCGGCGGCTCGTCGACGTGGAGCGGCGGAGGTTGGACGACGGGAGCGAGAGCGAGAAAAAGGGAATGATTGGCGTGCTGCTCTCCTTGCAAAAAACAGAGCCGGAAGTATACACTGACACCATGATCATGGCTCTGTGCACGGTGAGTGCTTCGATCTTCTTTTTCATCTTTTGCTTCTTCCTTGCATGAAAACCCAAGTTCGCCACTCGTCAGTGATCACTGTCTATTTAGCTTTTCATTATCACAGTGATGGATTGATTGGTGATAAGTCAATTTCTTCGTTTCCAAACTCCAACCAAGGAGGACTTATCTCCGTTAAGCGTTGCCAAAAAATAGCCATCTAGTTGTACTAGTTCTAGTCAGAAATGATGCTACAGGACAACAAAATTATTGCAGCTTTCCGAGGAAACGTGTTCCGTTTTCCTGATAGAGATGTCGCGGAGAGGGAGGGTTGTTGCCTCGTCATGGCTGGCGGAACCAAGATAAAAATAGGGAGAAGGCTCAAAGCACCAAAGCAACCTTTTTTTTATCAAAAGTTAAAGATACAATGAAAAGTGACAGAGAAATGACAAGGCCCTTTTGGTTTTGCTTTTCAGAGCATGTTCGCTGCTGGGACGGAGACCACCGCGACCACGGCCGAATGGGCGATGTCTCTGCTGCTAAACCACCCGGAGACTCTGAAGAAGGCGCAGGCGGAAATGGACGCGGCCATCGGGAACTCCCGTCTGCTCCGCGCCGACGACCTGCCCCGCCTCGGCTACCTCCAGTGCATCATCAGCGAGACCATGCGCCTGTACCCCGCCGTCCCGACGCTTCTCCCGCACGAGTCCTCCACGGACTGCGAGCTCGGGGGTTACAGCGTCCCGGGCAAGACGATGCTGCTCGTCAACGCGTACGCCATCCACCGGGATCCGTCGATATGGGAGGACCCGACAGAGTTCAAGCCGGAGAGGTTCGAGGACGGCAAAGCTGACGGATTGTTCATGATACCTTTCGGGATGGGAAGGCGGAAGTGCCCCGGAGAGACGCTCGCTTTCCGAATGCTGGGGCTGGTTTTAGGGACACTGATACAGTGCTTCCACTGGGACAGGGTTGGCGACGCCGAGATTGACATGGCGGAAGGGGCTGGGATCACCCTGCCGAAGGCAGTTCCGTTGGAGGCTCTGTGCAAGCCACGCGCAGCCATGCTTGACGTCCTTCGGAAGCTGTGAGTCTCTCGGCGTCATCAGGTTTGCTATCCACGGAAGGGGAAAGCTTCATTAGTCGTGACTACTATTGTGGCCTTCATGTACTGGAACGAGCTTTCTGTAAGCATTCTCTATTCGTTTCTACTCGTGATGTGATGTATGTGTGTATGTAGAGGTAAATTGTGGCAGTACGAGTGTATGCTACTCAGTAGTTTTGCAAGAATAAACCGGCTTGCCTATCTCACAAAGAGTAAAAGCTTACAATGCAAAAGACGAAAGATGCTCAAAGCTTCTCAAGAACATCCAAGCATAATTGCACGTGGCTTGCACGAAGCCTCCAATGGAACAGCCCTTTGGGTCGTCTGGCCAGAGCCTTCTCGTATCAACCTCTGCTTCACCAACCCTATGCCAGGCGAAACATTGGACCAGTGTCCCTGGAACCAACCCCATGATCCGCAAGGCAAGGCTCTCCCCGGGACACCATCGTCTACCCATCCGAAGACCTAAATGGCAGCGCGAACAGCCCGTCGGCTTTGCCGCCCTTGAACCTGTACCGGCATGAACTTGGTTAGCTCTTGCCATGTCGCCGGGTCCCTGTGAATGGCATACGCGTTGATGAGAAGCATCGTGCTAGGTGGGACGCTGTAACCACCAGCCTTGCATTCCGCAGACGACTCTTGTGGGATTAGCGATGGAGCGGCGGGACAAAAGGCGAAGAGTCGCTGATGTATACATAGACTACACCAGTGAAAAGTGAAATCAGGTCCGGTGTCCTGTGCACCCTCATAATCCTCTTTGATTCCGCCCACGGAGGTAGGCTAGCTGAGCTGGGGCAGATCATCTTGGTTGAGCAAACGAGAGTATCCGATAGATGTGTCCATTTCTGCTTGTGCTTTTCTCAATGCGCCAGGATGGTTCAGTAAAAGAGACATTGCCCGTTCCATCGTGGTTGCTGTGGTTTCTGTAGGACCGAAATGGCGACAGAGGGAGTGAATATCGTTCTCTTTAAAAACATCCCTGAGAATTCGGAAAATTAATTCTGCTGAAAACTGGAACGCATGCGGTACTAAAAAATTCAGCATAAATCAGAGAGTAAATAGTAAAAATTTCAGCTGAAAATATTGTCGTTTGATCTGCATGCAAAATCGTCAAAGATCAGGGAAAGAAAAAAGACAAGCTCTAAAGAGTGTTTTGCTAACTGCCGTGAACGCCAACACAAAAAGACTGAAAAGAGACTTTAACATACAGGCTGAAATCTGAACCAGAGAGATGCGGTTTTGGCAGGCCAAAACACTGCAGATAAAGAAGAAAAGCAGAAAAGAAAAGAGAAGCACAACCGAAAAAAAGAAGGGAGACTGCAAAGACTAAGAGAAAAGGAAGAACAAATCGACAGACAAAGGAAGTGGCAAGGAGCATGCAGTTTTTGTAACTTTGCTGGTCCAGCACCTACTGTAAACTGCCAAAGAGGTGAACAACCGGTAAGAGCATTTCATGACTGCTAGCAAAGAGGTTTGATCCGAAGCTGCCGAGAACAAAAAGAAATGCAGATGACTGACAAGGGAGTAGTTTGAGAAAGCAGCAGCCCAAAACTAAGAAAGAACAGTAGGTATTGCAATGCTGAAAATCCAGAAAAAGAAAAAGAAAACTCACTGCTGCCGGATCCTCCTACTGAACGAAAAGCTCAAAGACTCTTGATTGTAGATCGACTGCACAGTAAGAGCTGATACAGGACCGAAAACAGGAGGATTGATCATTACTTGCTGCTGTTTTCAGGCCAGCAGATCAGGGAATTAAATTTCATAGGAGGACAATCAAAAGAAACAGAGGGCAGCACACAATATCACAGCACTCATCAAATCACAGGGAGAGGAAAAACAAATCCAAAAAGCTCACGCAGGAGACAAGAAGTCCAATAGTATTTCTTTGCTCATACCCACTCAAAGAAGAAAAGACAAACACATAGAGAGAAAAGAAAACCCTAACTCTCTTCCAAAGTCATTGAATGCATTCAAAAAAAATACAACGGAGTACCCATACGTATGGACCTTAGAACAAGAAAAGATTACAAGATTTTCAATCCATCCTCTCCCTCTCAATCCTCAAGAACACCAAGAACCTCACATATTTCTTAGGAGGAACATAACCCACACAAAGGTATGAATGAGCTCTCAAGTATCCTAAGGGGTATGCAGCCCCTCACCTCTATTTATAGCCCTTGGCTAACGGATCTCCAACCTGTTACACCGGCTAAACCCTAACGGAGCCGTCTCCCGCTTGTGCAGCCTTGCGAATTGACTGATTCGCCCCTCCTGCACCTTCCCGGAAGTTTCCGCGCTCCTTGCCGTCCACGACTCGCAACCACCTCGAGTCCACGTCGCCTTCGACACATCCCGACCGTTCTGACCTCAGCGCCACCTGCGCCTAGTCCGGTCCACCGTGTCTCGCCACGACTCCGCCTCGACGTCCTGCAGCCACACAGACAAGAAACACGTCAAATAGCACCGCTCGATACATGAAAACGTAAATAGAGATCAAACCTGTCGACTCATCAGAATATGCAACATAAACCCATACGACTAGGTTCGACCAAGTCCGACCGAGGCCGTTACGCCACGCAACGTCTAGGTCCGAACCAACCGACTCAAACTCGACTTTTTTTAAACCGATGTCAATTACTCATCATACACAACGAGATGACCTCCACATGGTCTATTAGTTTCAGTCCCACTCCAAACAAGTTCTACAATGAAAATGAAGACAGCATACTAATTAGAAGTTCTACAATGAAAATGAAGACAGCATACTAATTAGTAATGAGTAATGACGTAAGGGGCGTTGTCTAGGCATGTCATATGATTTTGAGGCAAAAGTCATTCAAGCACGTTTAGAATGCAGGGTTTTCCGAGATTCTAGCAGAAATTAAATATTTCATGTGAAATCTCCACATTTCAAACATAGCCTCAGATTTCGTGAGCAAGATCCGAAGTACCTTCTCATGTCCCTCCCATACATACATACAGACTAGAACCAACTGGCCGTTCTAGAGCGTGAAGGAGGGTGAGGACGAGGTGGTTATCGAGAACCAACTGGCCGACGTCACGAAGGGCAGCAAAGTCCTCAATCTGACACCATATAAAAGAGAAGAACGAGAGAAATGATGAGCACAGCACACGAGCAAACAGCCTAGTCATGCTTCTATATAATAACCGGATTGGCTACGGTTATAACGGCAAGAGCCGGATTATATGCCGTGAAGACGGCAACAGAAAAATCGAACGAATACGAGTAAAACAGATGAATCAATCATCTGCCATCTATACGTGCGTGTATGTCAGCGCTGCAAGAGGTGGCGTTCGAAGGATTGCAGACAGCATACTACTGGATATGGGGGACACTAATGGTAAACTGGTAATGGTTTCACGTCTTCAAAACAAATCTAGTTAGGACGAGTCCATGCGCTGCTCGAAACCACGTGTAGTAACTAATCAAGACTCAAAACATGTCGATCGATCGATGTCGATGTCAGAACAGATCCATACTTGTCTAGTGTCAGTAATTCACGGTCCGTCACAGTCGTGCCACTGAGCTAGATCCTGCAACGGCATACCGCTGTCAAGATTAGTCAAAGAATGCAGGTAAAAAAAGAAAGCTTCTGCGACCGCTTTCGAAGATTAGTTAAAGAAAGCAGAAAAAAGTAGAAAGATTGGCAGCGCATGGATCTAAAGGCTCTTTCTTTCTCTCGCTTACAGCTTATAGTTTATACTATAGTAGCTAATTTTCAAATGATATGTTTTTAAGATGATATCAATAAGAGAATTAGTGTAAAAAGTGTATTAAATTAGGTTATATCAATCAAAATTATATAGAATTATTTTTTTACGTATTATCTCGTATAAACAGATATAATTTAAACAATAAACTATAGTCCACACTAAAAAAAACTCCACCCAAAATCAAAGCCCGGCGAGAGAGGGAGAGGCCCAGGCCTACAGTTACGCCGCTGTCTGATCAGTGACTTCAGTCCATAGAAAACACCAATCAGTCACTTTCACTTGGCAGGCCTTGTTTGTCCACAGCCATCGAAACCACGTCTCACGAGTCCAATTTCTATGATGGCTACATGCATCCTAACTAGCTAAAGGTCCAAACTTCTCCTAAAGAAAAACATAAAAAGCCCAAAGAAATCTGATCACGGGTCCTTTCTGTTCAGAGTACATTTTTCATGTTAAAAAAAAGACTACAACGTAAGTTAAAAGAAAAAAAGAAAACTGAGACGAAACTGGCCAAGAGACGTCCTTTCTGTTCAGAGTACAGCTTTGTCTTGGCACTTTTGAATGATTAGCGTCTTGCCTGGCCTTTTGGAACGACCGGCCACTCTTGTCTTGTCGAGTGGCTCCGCATAAAGGCTATGTCACGGGCCGTAGGGCTGCATATGGTGGAACTGGTAACTTAGGCTCCACTGAAAAGCTTTCCTTATAACTAAAATTATATTATAGTAGGTAAATTTTTACTGTAGTTAAAGATAAATTATGTGATATAATTAAATTTAAAAAAATAAAAAATATACTAGCTCATCACGGGCAACACAAACAAATATGGAAAAAAAGAACGACAAAAAATTAAAAAAGCTAAAAGTTAATAAAAAGACAAAACTTATAAATAATAAAAAATAAGTCAAAAGCCAGAAGCTGAAGTCGAAACGAAGAAACCTTAATAAGTGAGCGACATTTGTTCCTAAAAAAAATGGTGACCGAGATTTGTTCGTGTCACGGCAGTAACGCGGCAACTAGAATTTCAGGGACGTTTGCAACGCGTGATTTTTTCCCTAAATTCATGTAGAAAATAAACCGTTTTTCTAGGGTATTCCTGTGAAATCCTTTGGTTCCATAGAAGACGTATGCCACGCCCACGTAGAATTTCCTAGTCATTTGGTACTACTCAACAGACGGTATAGAGTACATCGACAGTAGGCAGTGGTATCTGAACACTACACGGCGACCAATACAGAGTACATCCACAGAGGGTATAAAGAAAAGCAGAAAACATGTGAGTACCTACACATCGTGCGGTTCCAACTTCCAAGGATGGCCAAACCAATTACCAAGAACAATAAAAGAAGGAAGCATAATCTGGTTGATATCGAAGCCTTTGATCACTGCACTGCTCCCTAGCATCACCAAGCAGTAACATTCAATGCCTGTCGTGTCCAAGTATCTCGGCATCATTACATTAGTCTTTCGATGCTAAAGGTGGTGATCATTTTGGCTTATTTTTGGTGATTTATGGTGAAAAGATCAGAATTTACCGAAAACACAGAATGGTGACAAAAGCTTATTTAACATAATTAAATTTAAAAAATAAAAAAATAAAAAAATATGTTAGCCCATCACAAACAACGCAAACGAATACGGCAAAAAAAGAACCGGTAAAAAAGCTCAAAAAAAAGCCAAAAGTTCAGAAAAAGACGAAATTATGAATAGTAAAAAATAAGTCAGAAGCCAGAAGCTGAAGCCGAAACGAGCGGGGCCAAAGTTAAGGAGGAGTATGTGACGTCCGTGGGGCAACCGATTATTATTACTCCTTATTAACGCTCTGATTATTACTCCTTAATATTAACGCTCGAGATGATAGTAAGCTTTATCAGATTTACACAGCTGAATGGAGTAATAGCTAAAGATTGTATGTTTTTATAACAGTTAGCAACGCAAGACTACGATCATTTGGTACAAAAAGAGATCCATATTATTTATATATTCTAGTACCAAATACTAGGTACATAAAGAGATCCATATTATTTATATATTCTATCTCTAGAAAACAAGACACTAAAGATTGCTTATTCGTTCTAAATGTCGAATGGAGCATCCATCTTGCCGTGATCCTCAACACGATCTCCTTTGTCCCATGTAGCATCCTCAGAGTCTAGATACCCCATGTTTCACTCGAGATATTCTCTGATCGAACTGAGATCTAACAAAGAAATTTAATAGCAAGAGTGAGTATAATGTACTCAGTAAGCATTAATAATAATATATGCAACTGTATGACTCGACATCAATCTCATTTTCTATCTCTTCTCTCTTTATAAAATAGGTTACTAAATTAAAGTGAGGATTTGTAATTTTTGGTATTTCCAATACTACTAGTCACCTGGTGAGAAGAAAGACCTTAAGCGGTCCCCATATCCTCCAATCCAGGAGATAGTCATGAATTTATAACTTATTTAGCACTATGCAAGTTTGTGTTATTTTACCCATAGCTACTCTGAGCTCTTTAAAATTAGATCTTCCGTATTTCTTTAGATGCGGTGCCAAGTACAGAACGTTTTCCCTAACTACGTTATTATATCTCCACCCAACTAATCATAGTCGGTGGCTTAGGACGGTTTCTTACCTTTACCCGACACATCACCCGACTGTGAAGTAGTCGCTAGTTGGGGCGGTCTAACCCTCGCCCATTGCTCCACTATGCTAACATATGTGCCTAGGCTCGCCACTTTTAAGCTTTATACCGGTTTTGGCTCCGTTTGCTTTTGAATCCACTACTTCTGGGCTCTATAACAGTTATGATTCTCCACCTAGTTATATAGCTTACCCATGTATAGATAATAATATTGTAGGGTAGCATTTTTTACTCATCAAAAACGAGAATATGGTTGACACTAAAGGTCCAATTCCCTGCCCGAGTGAAAGTTATTTTGTCCTTATATTATAACCATGTGTAGAGACCCTAACATGCACCCGCTCTTTTTCTGTCCAGGGCACCATCTACCCTCATATTTTACATAACTTGCATTCCAACTGCTCCTTTCAGCTAGAACTGCTTTTTTTTGCTTTACTCACTTTTCCTTCCTCATTTATCCATATTTCTTTAAAAAGCATTTTAATGTAACATGTGATGATATATATATTGTAAAGAATTTAGTTTTCTTTAGTAAAGGTAAGCTTGCCTTGGAATGCGAAGAATGCCTCGGTATCAACCGTGGCTGGATCAGTTCCCCCTTGCTGTCTCGGTTTATCCTCTACATTATAGAGCATGTTTTACGATTTTACGAAATCTAATGAATGGGCAGATATTTAGTTTGGTGGCAATTAGTTCCATTTAAGGTTTGGTAATTACCGGGATTCATTGAACTTTGTAAATTTTATTTGTTTTCAGATAATTCCTTAACGTCTTAGTCTATTTTCGCCCTTATCCCAACTCTTTCTAGCCTACCTACTATCGGCCCACACACGCGCGACCCACAACCGCGCAGGCCCACTTGTGCGCGTCGACCACACCAACTCTGATGTGAAGTGAGCTCTCGCGCTCTTCTTCACTCTGGTGGCTTGGTTATGCAGAGAGTGAATGTGGTTTCCTCACTCGCACGGCTCGGTCTTATCTATGGCTTCCTCATTCCTCTGTGCGTGATGAAAAGGGGATTACGCTTATGGACCAAAGGTCCTTGGGGTGATTTTAACATTGTGGTTTGGTTTTCTACCTATTTAAAATAAAGTTAGTGAATTTTGAAATGGGTGTTCGTCGTATGATAAAGTCCACTCAAGTAGGATGCTGGCCAGCTTTAACTGATCATGGTATCTTGACTTAAACTGGACATGTTCTAATGCAACCACTTTTCCTTTTATTCTCTTTCAGATTGTTGCAAGGTTTTTGGTTCATCTAACAAATACACGTTTTTAACATCTACCCAGCCACGACACCTACGATTGAACTGGACGACCAGAAATGCCTGCAAGTACACATATATGCATGCAAATGAGAAAGTGTAAAGATGTAATCCTTATTTTAATTTTTCTATGATTATACACTTGATGTAATTAATTAATAGTTGGTTGTACCATTCTGTGCTCTGCATTCAAATGTTGTAATCTTTTTCCTCTTGTACACTTGTACAGTGATGTAATTGGATGCATTTTCTATGATTATACAATTGATGCAATTAATTAAGAGTGAATATTGCAATACTTTTCCTCCACTTGTACAATGATGTAAGTGATGTAACTGGATGCGATGCAATTACATTGTTTGTTTCTTAAATATTTCTTAATTGAGTTAATTCCAGTGTATATTTTAGTTAAGAGTAAGGTTCGTTTCAGAGTACTATTACTTCAAAAACATCAGAAAAACCACTCCATATACACACTTCAATTCTTTCTGCTGGGAATATGGATCCCTGTGCCACTTTGCATCTTAGAGGCAGCCCCTCCAAAAAGTCTAAGCTAAGCCATGCAGAAGCTGCAATAAGGTAGAGTGTATTGCAGTCAGCTAGGCCAGTTGCCCGGGAAGATCACCACGCAGCAACGCGGCGGCCTCCTTGCTCTCCTCCGCGGCGGCCGTCGCCCTAGCCATCCCCGCCGCCACCGACCACATGTCGGCGCCGTTACCGTTGCTTTTGCCGGCGACGTGCTCGGTGCACGAGATGGGGACCAGGCACAGCCCCCGGCTCCTCAGGTCGCCCGGCCGCGGCTCCGCCACCACCCCGGCCACGCTCTCCTGCGCCTGCACATCGCAACCAGACGTTACGTTACCAGTCACGGTACAAAGCACCGTGGTTGGAAAATTTATCACCACAGGTAATCAAGAATAGCTTGGCGTTTGCTCTTACTGGGACCCGCGCAGAGGGCAGCAGGCGCTGCATGTACGGCGAGCTCAGGACCTGACACGAAAAGCGACCGGAGCCAGTGAGTCGGGACAGTGCTGGTACGACTAGGTTTACAGCCCTCCCAGCCTTTTGATCAGAAAGCCTAAAAATACTGACCCACCCACTCGTAAAATCTCGAGCTGAGATTTCGAGTTTTCCAAACAAGCTATCAGTGTACACACACACATATATATATATACATAATACATATACACATACTGTACAGAGATACTACATGTACTGCATTTTCTTTAACCCATCAGAGCCAAGGGCAAGGAGCCTGGGGCACACGTAGTAGTAACAACGCACCTCAACCTGGTCGTGCAGGAAGCGTATGTAGCCCAGCGCCTCGTGCAGAACGGAAGACGTATCGGACTGGCAGGCAGCGGCAGGAAGGGCCGGTTGGGTCCATGCAGTTTACACATCCAATCGTCAGTCAAAAGGTCAAAAGAGAACAGGTTCCCTGATCGATTGGCTTAATTACCACTCATCAGTGGCATGCAGACAAGAGGAACGCACGGCGATGTATATCTACGCATCAGCTGCTGCTAATGTGCGTATCAGTCTCTGGCCCTTTGACCACTTTCTTTTCCTAGAGCAGTACTACTATCTTAGCATATTGAGCTGTTTGCTTTCGGTGTTTAACAGTGGCAGGAAGAAGGTTAGACAGCTTGCAGTTTACCGCGGGTAATTAAGTTGTTACAGCAGGATGGACAGTAGTCAAGTACAGAGCCAGCAGTAAAGAACGTATCGCCAAAAGCTGGAAGCTTTTGCCTCATCCGCTTTTTTTTTTTTTGCCTCTTCGCTTTTCTTACCTTTCCGAATGGAGAAACCAGCTGCTGCAGCGCTATGATCCTCTCCCCGAGCCTCTCCCTCCTCACCTACCACAAAGGAAGTTTTTGACCTGACGAACTACTATAGTTTTTAACGAAACAAGAAGCAGACTGATCGAGCACGTTAATCAAGTGCCAGATTGGTCACACTTAATTAGCACACCTTACTGGCACCATAAGCATAGCACTGGTACTAGTGGAGGAAGCACTAACCCTGGGCCTCTTGTTTGTAGCAGCGGCAGATGCAGTCTTTCTCTGAACACCACTTCTTGACCCCTTCTTCTGAAGAAGAATTAAACGAACCATTGGTTAATCATGCAAGAAACCGAAGCAAACTTGCGGTAAACTTCCAGTAGTTAACCGTTCAAGAAACCAACGCAAACATTCACTGGAAACCGACAGTTAAACGATGCAAGAAAACATAACAGAGTTGCAGTAACAAGACTACCAAGAGCTGCAGCAGAGTTTGTAACTGAGACACACCTTGAAGGCCTGTGGCTTAGAGCTGGATATGGCTGATATGGCCGTGGCCGTCGGCGAGGACGACAAGGAGGAGATGGAGGAGCACTCGGTTGTTGGGCTGGACTTCTGTGGAACCACCACCGGGGTTGCATGATCGCCGCCGTAGTACTGGAAGCCAAAGAGGTCATCACCGTGGTACTGTTCTGCTTGGCCACTGAAGCTTAGGATGTGGTGATAAGGAGGAGACAGGTAGGAGGCACAGGTATGAGAACCAGCAGGAGTGGCACTGGTGGTGGTAGAAACAGCAGAAGAGATGAAGGAGGAGGAGACAGGCACAAGAAGTAATCAGGCTCATCTCCAAGACCAAGCATGTCCATGTAGCCTCTTCCTCCTGCCTCTGTGATGATCTCCTCTTCCTTCACCATGATCTCTAGCTGCTACTAGCACTACAGGAGAGAGACAAGCTTAGGAACAAGGAGAGAACAACAAGATGTGTTGATGGATGGAGATTTTGGATGCACGAAAGGAGAATACAAGATTAGTAGTACCAACAGGGGCTCTTTCTTTGGGTCAAAAGAACTTTCGCGCCTTCTCGCTGCTGCTGCTCTGTGAGCTCCGTCTGTGTGTTGTGGACTGCACAAGATTGGAGAGATGGGGAAAGGGAACCAGGGTCGCTTGCCTGCTCGTTTTCTATGTTATAGGCAGCCATCAATGGCCATTGTGCACATCAACAAGGCTTTGTGAGAGATGTAGGGCCAGTATGTCAGTGGCACATACCAAACCATTATTTTGCATAAATGCACTCGCCTTATATGTGTGTGTTTTTTTTCAATTGACCACACGGTGCATTGACGTTAACGTATCTGTCACTAAAAAGTCGGCAAAATGACGTGAAAGAAATTAAAAGTTGTGCTGGTTGTAGACCTTAAAAGGAGCGCGGGTCTTTCGGACTACGATTTTTTATTTAAATTTTTTAATTTTAACTATTCGTGAGAGAAAATATAAATAGAGATATTCGCATATGATTTTAGTTGATATAGATAAAGTCAGAACAGTGTCTACTATAATCAAGATGTAGTCATATATTAAAAATACTCTGTTTAAGAGTTAATTATTATATAAAGCTAAACTAATCTAAAAGAAGAGATCCCTTGTTTTCGGTGTGGCTCAGAGTAGCAAAGTTTTTTTCTAGTACTATGTTTGACCAAAGCAACAAATATATGACTGCAGTTATACACAGTAACATTCGGCACAATAAACTACAAGATTGTAATATACACTTTGAAACTAGTTATCTATTGGCACAAGCAATAAATACATGAAATCAAAAGTGAAAATCCTAGCATATAATGTAGGACCTCGGATTTAGCAACCCGAAATCCTCTATGATTCTACCACATTATTCTCTGGATCAATAGATAGTGCTCATAGATACATTATTGTATATCAAAAACACATATTATGTGGAAGCGTAAATAATACAGTAACAACTTACTCATTGGCCAATCAGGCCGAAATCAATAAAATATAGTAACAGAAACTTCACCCAAGTGGGACTCTCGGGACTTGCCCACAGGCAGCCAACTGGGGTTCGCGATCTAGTTCTTGGCCTCTTCATCTCCCAGCTCTTTCGATCTCCTTAGGACACCATAGGGCTTGATTTTCGTTTCCGTATTGATTGGATGATGGTAATTGAGCAACAGTGAGTACAACGGTACTCAGCAAGCTACCACACAGAATGCAAATAATAATAGATGCAAGGCTGTCAAGTGAGGCTTGAGGTTCTTTTATTTGCTTAAAACGACATTTGCAATAATCATAATTAAAACTTACTATGACTTGGCATTTTACAAAAATACTTTAAAGAGTTTGGAAATTGTGCAGTATTTATAGCGATGTAGGTTCCATCCACCGATTACATGGTTCCATTCACCTATACTAGTTTTTGATCATTAGGTTACTTACACCTCATTATCAACGCTGGAGTATATCCCTCCAGGAAAATTTTCAATGTCAGGTTTACATCCGCCAGACAGTTTTCTTCCCACCCTCAAAAGTTTTGAAATAGAATTAACTCAAGGAAGTTCCCATGTCCGCCCTTGACCGTGGGCACGACTGTTCGAACAGTTGTATACTCTGCAGAGACTATACGTCTTTACCCACAAGAGACAATCATCCCAACGAGTCTACGTGATTCCTTGGTCATGCAGATCAAGAGATTATCACGAGGCCTTTACAATACCTCGCCATTTAGCATCTCACTACTATAGGGTTGCTTCCATATGTTGTGTGGGATGTCCACCATAGATTAGCGCAATCGAACTCCACTTTCCACAAACGCTAGCCTTGGAAATGTCACCTCTATCCGGTGTCCCATTCAATGCAGGGTTTTTATTACCCACCTACTCCCGTCTTCCGTGAGATGACTAGAGGGTTTAGTAAATTATTTAGCCAAGCCTACATTTTGCCAGCTTGTGGTTGCACTATTGTACATGGAGAGGTCATCACATGATTAAGTCCTTAATTTGTTCGGACGATTCATTCTACAAACCACAGGTCCTCGTGTTACATCCACACCCACAACTCTTACCATCCGTCCAGATAGGTATAACAGTTTTTTAGGGTTTCGAGAAGCATAAATTAAGTTGACACAAATTATCAATCACTTACATCTCGTGATTGTCCCAAAACTAGTTTTCATATTTTAAAGATTGATGATTAGGGCCACTAGTGCCCTGAACCTGACAAGACTAGCATGGCATGCATTTGAATATGACCTATAGCTACAAAGTTATTATTAACTTCTAGGGTGACAATGGTCAGGTGATTCAAGTATCAAAGAAAGGCATAGTAGTATTTAAAACATCAAATAGGTATGTAACTACCTTAAGTTTTGACATACATTTGCATAATAAATTAAGCATGCAATTTGATAATTTAAAGGAACATAATTTTACATAAAATATAGTATCAATATGATCGAAGTGATGAATTGCCTTGCTCGATTTACCATGGCCTTGATCTTACTCAAAGCCTTCTCAGTCGATTATTTGGATTATTGATCTTCGTCTCTTTCCAAGTCTTGATCCTGCTCAAACTCGTCGTCTCTTCGTGGCTCCAGTGACTAATTACATGACCAACGACTGACAAATCCAACAAATCCAGTAAAAGTCCAAATAAGTTTAATTGAGTTTATTTATAATTTGCTTATGATTAAGGATATGTAGTGAGTTGCAGGATAGAGACAGAGTCAAACGAATTTTTTGGTGGAAGCGAAGTGACAGAGTAACTTCACCGGGAAAGGATATAAAGGAAGGATCGGCGTGGAAGGAATATTCACAAGAACATTCTGCTTTAGATTTGAGTATGGCTAGACATAGTCGATTGCAAGATTCCGAGACTAGATCTTGTTTTATTTAATTTATAATTATTAAGAAAGTTTCATAGGTTAGGCAAGACATATGGATAGATGAGAGAGATTAACCGGGATACTAAGAAAAAGATTACTGATGCTCCGGTTATTTTGAGAATGTTTTAAACAAATATAAGGTGACTCTTGATTTAAATCTTGGCATTTTACAGGTAAATATGGGAGAATTTGCAAACAATTATTTTAAGTACTAATAAAAGAGAGGTATCATGTTTTTAGAGATGAGCAATTTATGATTAATATTTTATGTGACAAAATCTTGCCATACCAATTATCTTTATTTGCCTTAACAGATTTAGATCTGGAGATAAAGACATGGCATATTATTTAGACTATTCGAGCTTTCGATAGGATGTGATATTAGTATTTGATTTGTTTGAAAGTAGAATTTGAGAGTATTAAAATTATCTTTATAAAGTTTCAATTCCCAATTTATGATGACATGCATTTTTAATTTCTTACATTAGTTAATTCCAGAGTAATTATCTTTGCTAATTCAATTAGCAATGAATTAGGATTAGATTTCTAGCATTATTAATTTATAAACTCCTTCAATTGGTTTCATATATTGAACTTTAATATTAACATTTATTTAGTCCAAACAATTACTTGTAATTGGGAAAAAATAGTTCATTGAATAATCTTGTTGTAGTTAACCTTTACATGAGGTTGAATTATAAATTTTGGTTGGCACATAATTACCCAAAGTTTAGTTGTTACATTTAGATTTCTATTCCCCAAAATTATTTTCAGACTATATTACATTTTTCTTTTGAATAAAACCTGAAAATTAAACTTCCTAGCCATGTGTTGAAGGAATACAAAAGAAAGTTATATTATCTAGTTGGGCCCACCCGTTAGAACACATAGAGAGATGAGGGGGCGTCTTCGGCTAGGGCAGAGCCGAATAAAGGAGGGAGACGCCGGGTTTGGGTGGTGGCGAGGCCGGCGGGGTGGCGGCCGCGGAGGCGCCGGTGATAACCAAAATGGGAACCCGAGACCAGGTGGCAGCCGAGGGAAGTGACGGACATGGCCGAGAGGCACCATGGTAGGCCGACGGTGGTGGAGAGCGGACGGCGGGGGAGGCCGTCAATGGCGGCGGCGGCCGGAGGGGGGAGGGAGAGAGATAGAGGGAGCATGAGCAAAGGGTGGGCCATGAGGAACTCACCGGGAGTGCTGGCAGGGTTGGAGAGGGACCAAGGCGGGCTGGCATCTGGAGCCGTTGGCAGCGCGGGGAGGCCCACGTGGAGGGAGGAGCTCGGGCGAAGGGTGGTCCAGGCGGCAGTTGGGTCACCTCGAGGGTGCCGAGGAGGTGCTCCCAAGGCGAGGAATCGGGCGGTGGCGCTCCAAGGAAGAAATGGCGGCGGAAATGGCGGTTTCGATCGGCGACGGGGAAGAGCACTATTGCGGCTAGCCCGGGGCACCAGGGCCCAATTAATCGAGGGAGGAGGTAAGAGACTGCTGGGGCACGCTGTGACGCGTCGGATTGGCTGGGGCTTCGCCGGAGAGGCAGGACGACGTGGAGGTGGCGACGGCTGGTGTGGCACAGAGGTGGCTTGGCAGCGCTCGAGGCCTATTATAGGCGGTGGACTGGCACTGTGGCAGTGTTGCAGTCGAAGACCGAGTCATAGTAGACGGGATGGCGAGGGGACTTGGCCGCCAGGCACAGGGCATCACAGGGTGTTGTTGCTGAGCGAGACGACATGGTCGTGCGGTGCAGGGTGTCACGAGCGTGTGGCAGACTGCAAGCGAGCGACGGAGTCAACTCCTCGAGCGTGCACGAGGGCGTGGCGTGACGCGGGAGTGTTAGGGAGCTGGACCACGGCAACGTGGCTAAGCGTAGGGCATGGTTGGCTGCCAAGGGAAGAATGGGGAAGGAGGGAGAAAGAGAGGGGCGCCGAGGTGGGTCGAAGGCTGGAGGGGAGGAGGTTGGTCGGGCTGGCGACAGGCGCGCGGGAGCACCGAAGTCAAGCCAACTCAGTGGCGGACGCCGGGGTGGTGTGACGAGGACGGACGGAAGAAGAGGAATGAAGGGGAGGGCCAGCTGGGCCGAGAGTAATGCGACGAAGACGGGCCGGGGGCACAAGAGGAGTTTTTGTTTTTTGTTTTTTTTTTTTGAAAATTTCTAAATTTGGTAAATTGACTAAATTAATTAGGTAGGGAATTTTTTTAATATTAGTTTTGATTCCAATTTCAAATCTTGGTTTTGAAATTCTACATTCCAGTTTGAATTTTAATTTTGGACTTAGCAAAAGGGATTTGAGATTTCTTTCTGATCTAAATTTTATTGGCTCGATTCTTGATTCAATGTTTTGAATTTTCTTAATTGAACTTTTTGCAAAGAACCAAAATAAGAATTCTTGAACGAACGATGAAAATTTTTAATAACACCTAAAGTCAACAAAAGATTTTAAATTCTTCTCATTTTTCAATACCCCATATTTGGGATGTTACATATAAATAACCATAAGTTAACATTATACTTCAAGCAACGCTAATAACAATACGAGAAACACAATAAATTACTATGTGTGAGGTATGCCAATTCAAAAATTGCTATATGAATGCATATATAAAACCTAGTTCAAAGCGTGATTTCACAATCTCGCAGAGAGAGAAAGAGAGGAGAGAGAGAGGAGAGAGAGAGAGAGAGAGAGAGAGAGAGAGAGAGAGAGAGAGAGAGAGAGAGAGAGAGCGCGCGTAATTTCACAAGCGTGCTGTGTGTAGACCATGCAATTAGTGGCTCAAGCATGGTTCGGCTTTGGTCGGTCGGTCGGTTTAACTCTAGCCATGTCCGCGCATCGCCGCCGGGTCGCCTACATGACAAACCAACGACCGCGATGCGTAGCGGCCCTACAGGAGACATGTTTGCGTAGGACTTGTCGCTACGTTTGCCCCATTCTTTGGGCTTTTTCCTTCGCGTTCAGGCTGGCGAAACAAAATAAAAAAATTTTAAAGCGAATTTTTTAAATAGCATTTTTACTTTAAAATTGTGTGTATTATTTATATCAATATCTCTATTACTTATTGTTATCTTAAAAATATAAACAAAAGACATCAGCTATAGCTAAAACCAAAAAAGAATAGGACATTTTCCTTTTACTGGGATTTTACGCTCTCTAATGGCTTGTTTGAAATGTCTATTTCTGGTCAGGATCTATATAAATGGGTCAAAATTTTAATTCAAAATACTAGCCTATCTATATAAATACAGCTTATTTATCGGACCGAACCCCAGGCGGGCTCGAACAGCTCCACGGGCTTGTTTTTTTTTTCCCTTCTCGAACAGCTCCACGGGTTTGTTTTTCTTTTCCTTCTTTCGTTTACCTCACGTGTATTTCTACGAAGTCGGTTGGTTTGTTCTTGAAGAGCTGGGGCCTCGGAAATCGTGGGGTCAAAACCGACATGGCGAGCCCGAGAAGGCCTAGAAGAAGGCGTGGCTTGGCTTGTCGCCTGTCTTGTACGTCCGAGTTCCAACCACGCATGCGTCGATTTGTCTCCTGGTTTTTCGTACATCCGTATCTATACGAGAATCGCGGCAGAGAGAGATTGGTAGAAAGCACGTGCTTCACAGAAAAGATTATGATGCCATGCGAAATAAACTGGGCTCATCGTGCGGTTCGCTGGAAACCTCAATAGCGATATCAAGAAATCCAGATGACAAAAAGAAAAAGATGATGTCAGCAGCAGCAGGCAACAAAATGCAGAATTGTTCACCTAACACTGTAGCTTTTTTAAATTTAATCTCTATATATCTATTATTGCTAATTTAATTCTTTTTAGATTTGCAGAGCTCGATAGGTATACGATGAGCTAGAGCTACAGCAGCAACTCTCCTGCTGCTGCCGCTGAGCACCCACCGCGCGGCAGCAATAAATACCTACGATTAGCGCTAATTAAAGTTTATAGTTAACGTTAATTAAATATAATTCATACTAATTTAATACAATTACAAATAATTAAGCATATATATTAATCTGATCAGCTCGGTAGGTAGCTGGTAAGAGGAGAGCTAGATTTATAAAAACATATAACCAAAGGCAAAATTTAAAGAAAAAACAGCGACAATATCATTCATGTAATAAGTTCCAAAGCGTAGAATAGTGGTAGTATTACGAGAGATTGAGGAGGATGGGTAAGGAGATAGGAATACGCTTACCAACCTGAGTTGATGATAGTCAAATCTTAATCAGGGCGTAGGTCTTTAGGCTCCTTAGCTCCTAGTTGTTTGCCTGCCTGAGACGGCAAGATACGAACTCCACGGATTAAGAATCTTGCGGAGGTGCAATGCATTTGAATCCGGGAAAAATGAACGCAAGGTCCAAACATTAACAAACCTAACGCTAGGCTGCTAGCCTAATAGACACAGGAGTATTTTAAGCGATGGAAGAAAACCAATCGAAATCGAACTCTCCGTTTTCACAGTCCGACCGAGACCTTCGCATACATCGGCGTTGACTCGCAATCAGGAATAGGGCTTTTGGTGATGTTTATTTAGGCTTAAAAGCTCTAATTTATAACTTATTTTATACTATGATGGTTAAAAATGCATCATAGCTATTATTAGTCTTTTCAGCGTAATTAAATTTGAAAAATAAAAAGTTATATCATCACAAATAATAAAAAGAAATAAGTGAAAAAAAGAAAAAAAATCATATAACTAAAAAGACAAAAGTAAAAAAGTTAGGAGCAAGAAAGAGACCCTGAGAAAAGCCTCTGGGAGGCTTCCATTACAAAGGCAAACAGTACTTGTGAAGGATCCGTACTGTAAGACGCTCCTACGAGTTAAAAGGGTTCTCGGTCTCTTTTTTTACTTTCTAAAAACTATTTTTCAAATTTTTTATATTGACTGTAGTACACACTATGAGGACTTCATTTATATCGACCAAAACCGTATACTATCATAAATAACCTAACAATCATAAGTTACAGTCAAAAATCATAAATCAAAACTAAAAAGATCGGACCCATTTATGTCATGATCGTCATAGAAGGGTCATTCATCAACGAAGAGAGAGAGAAAATAATACTAGCAGGATTGTTTCATGTGACACAAACATCCAAAAATGTAGTCCTCAATAGGCCCAAGCTAAACTCTGTTCATACCTCTTGGTCATGATTTGTTAGGACTCGAACGGACTGGATTGGCTACGATGCAGAAGACAAGGAAGTACATCACAATCCAGATAGATGATATACGCGAAGTATATTGTGTTAACCATTAGATACCAAATGTAAAGTCCAGCCAGTAGGCGTCCATTTCGGCACTCCTGCATACTTTAGCTGCTCGTGAAGGGTTCTTAGTAGAACGAGAGCGAGGTCACGGATTAAGTATACAAACGTTGACATCATAATCAAACGGACAAGGCTATATGGAATTGTCTGTGCCTGTGTTCTGGTCGCGGAAGGCGGCCTACCTTCGTTTGATTTTCTCGGAGCAGGCTTGTCTTGTTTTAGTGCGTGTGTGGCCCAACAGATGACGGGTTCCCCGTTCGGTCCTTCCGTTGGTGCGTCTACTAGGCTTGAAATTGGGCTAGAAGAGACCACCTACGGCTACCGCTCTGCAGTCTGCACTAGTTTGCTAACTTGTAAGAGGGGTTTGAGACTGAGTAAAGCGAAATGAGAGCAAATGAACGGTCTAAAGAGCAAGAACGCAAAAAAATTTTAAATAAAAAATGCAATTTCAAACCTTTGAAAATTGTTGACCATATGGATAGTACAGTAGCATCTATCTTTCAGCAGAGTATTACCCCAAGACTAATCTTAATCAGCAGTTACTATGAAGCTAACTCGCCTGTTTTTACTTCAAAACAGTTTTGGGTGTTAGCAACTTTAAAACCGGATAGAAGATATAACAAGAAGCACCCGCTAACAGTATGACCCTAGTTGTTGGAAGGAAAGAGAACAAAAGCAAAGATCATGTCTTAACTGGGCTTTGCTTTGTAGTCCAGTTAATCTAGAAGGCCAACAACGAACTTCAGTGTAGCCGTATCGGGCAGACAATGCGTAGATTGAGCCCGCCAAAAAAACACATATAGGTAATGCTTATGCAATTCAGTTTTAAACTTTTAATCCCAAAATTGTGCAAAGCAACCGTGCCAGACTGCCAGGGACCGATACCGTGGTCAGCCATAGACGCGTACGGTTCTACGGTGTACCCTGTGCTTAGCATACTCGGTCACACCTTTCCTTTTAATAATGATCACAGATTATGTTGCTACGAGAAGACTTTGAATAAACAATCAAATGATTCGGTTGTATTTCTGTTTAAAGCAAGAAATATAACAAACAGATCGTAGCAGCAAAAGTGACTGGCGCCCCACTAATTAGCTGGTCAAACATAGAGATATCGGAGCGGAGGAAATGGGCAGCCACTTACATGATCCGCAGCTGCAGCTGTCCAACAGGTACAGGATATAGGGCATTTGGACCAACAAGGCTCCCACGCCTACAGTTCAGCGCCTATCGAGATAAAATACAGATAGCCTTAGTCTTTGTTAGACTAACAATAGAAGGTCTAAAAAAAAGACTAACAATAGAAGGTCTAAAAAAAAGACTAACAATAGAAGGTCTAAAAAAAAGACTAACAATAGAAGGTCTAAAAAAAAGACTAACAATAGAAGGCCTATTACACTGTTCTTGAACAAGCAAATGGCCAGTAACTTGGGCAGCACAATTTGCTGGAACAATTATTTATGTGCATGACACGTAAAAAAAATCAATGAAGATGATCTTTGAGGGCATTCCGCGGGAAGTGTTTGTTTGATGCCTGGACTAACAAGCCATAATATTCTCATAACAGTCCAATGTGAGAACCACAGAAGGTTCCGAAATCAAACCATATCCAAACAAGGGGAAAAGAAATACAAACACAATAAAGAGTACAATTTGGGGTGGCCAAGCCATCTAGAGCAATAGTAGTAAGACATTAGGCTTCTCGTAAGACAATCTACTTCACAACTACAATTCCATCATAAAAACCTAGACTGATTATTCAAAGTGTTTATTTTGAATTGTATAATTACTTAAGCCACTAGCTTGTTAACACCCAGCTGGTATGTAGATCGATTAGTTCGTCCATTAAAACCCTACAACCAACCCCTCGAAAAAAAACATCGTCAGCCAAAGATGCAAGGCCTCAAAGATTCAAGTGACAAATATCAACTTACTTGAACAAACCAGCATGATACAGCGTTTTTTTAAGGAAAAAGAAAGAATATCATACCTGGACAGTTCTGCCTGGCTGATTCCAGTCTGATTGTTGAACTTTGCAGAGATTGGCCTGGTCGACTGGTTTCCTGTCAGAGTACAATAACGCATCCACCTGCCATTTCTGTATAGGAGCTCCAAAAAGGAAAATTGCAGATAATAAGAAGTTACTCATTTGATATGATGTTTAGATGGCTACCTGATCTCATCTGAACGTGCATCCAACCAATACCTTATTTCCCTTACGAACCAACGCATTTCCTCCAAAAACAAACCAAAGACCTCTTCGTTCATCCATGCATCCTTTCCCCCTCTTCAATCCTGAGAGCACTTTCCTCCTCCCATGAGAGGCCACCGATAGGTCTTGCTACAAGCCGGTGCTTCTGATGCCAACATCGGCAAAGATAGTCAGAAGCAATAGAAGCATGCTTGAGTGGAAGAGAGTACCAATGTTCTCGATCCTCTTCATCCTTTCCATCACTCGCATAACCACCACCAATGCAATTGCATCACAAACAGATCGGTTCGTACCTCAAGACAACTCTCTCCTCAGCTCGGGGCACCTGCTGCTGTGCAGCTTGATGATGGTAGGACACTTCGTTCTGATCCTGACTCGGCATCTTTTCTGTCCACCCCGACGGACATCAAGATCACTGCTAACAACTCCTTGACTGCTGCTTCAACATTATCCCCACTCTACCTTGCTGCAAGAGTATTCTCTGACATCTCAACCTACAGCTTCTTCATCTCCCAGCCTGGTCGCCATTTGATATGCCTCTACTTCTTACCTATCCCTGACAGCAAATACAACCTCACCACAGCAACATTCTCCGTGTCCACTGATAACATGGTCCTTCTCCATGATTTCTCCTTCATAGCCATTAGCCAGTCCTCCTAACCCTATCCTTAGGGAGTATCTTGTTGAAGCACAGGGAGACACCTTAAAGATCATTTTTACCCCCAAAGAAGGATTCAATAGCACTCATCAATGCTATTGAGGTTGTCTCAGCCCCAGAAAGCCTTATACCAAATACCACCACCGGAATGCGGAATGGGTCCTCAGGACCAATATGACATCTCCAACAATGCGTTGCAGGTTGTTTACCGGCTGAGCATGGGTAGCGCACTGGTTACATCCTTCAATGACACACTAAGCAGAACCTGGCTGCCAGATGCACCCTTTCTGAAGCTTGAAGTGGCAGCAAAGGCAGCTTGGGTTCCCCCAAGAACCATCAAGTACCCTGATGACAAGACCATCACCCACCTCAGCTCCAGCAAACATCTACTCAACAGCACAGGAGATGGCCTTGGCAAACACCACCACAGATGCAGGATACAACATAACATGGGAAATGGTGGCGGAACCAGGATTCAGGTACCTTATCCGTCTACATTTCTGCGACATTATCAGCAAGGCACTCAATAGCCACTACTTCAATGTCTACATTAATGGCATGACGGGTGTCTCCAACCTAGACCTCTCGAGAGTGACAATGGGGCTTGCAGTAGCCTACTACAAGGACTTCATTGCTGACTCCTCCAGCATCATCAATTTCACCCTTGTGGTCCAGGTTGGCCCAGGCACAACCGACTCCGGCAACCCCAATGCCATCCTTAATGGCCTCGAGATCATGAAGATAAGCAATGATGCAAACAGCTTAGATAGCCTCTTTTCACAAAAAAAGCTCACGAGTTGGTAAGAGGACACTGACTGGCATAGGGCTAGCTTCGGCAGTGATTGCAGCTGCACTGGCTGTAGTTATGTGCTACAGGCGAAGCCATAGACCGGAGTGGTGGAAGACAAACAGCTTCCAGTCTTGGTTCCTTCCACTCAACTCTACCCAATCCAGCTTCATGAGCAACTGCAGTAAGCTGAGTTCCAGAAATCACTTCGGCACCACAAGGACGAAGAGTGGATTCTCAAAAGAGTGGATTCTCAAACCTGTTTGCATCCAGTGCTTATGGACTGGGCTGCTATTTCACCTTTGTTGAAATTCAGAAAGCCACAAAAAACTTTGAAGAGAAGGCTGTTATTGGAGTTGATGGCTTTGGAAAAGTTTATATTGGTGTTCTTGAAGATGGAACGAAGCTGGCAATCAAAAGAAGCAATACATCTTCTGATCAAGGTACAAACGAGTTCTTGACTGAAATTCAAATGCTATCGAAGCTTCGCCACCGCCATCTGGTTTCACTCATTGGTTGCTGTGGTGAAAACAACGAGATGATCTGGTTTATGAGTTCATGTCAAATGGTCCGCTAAGGGATCATCTGTATGGTGGCACAAACCTCAAGCCTCTCTCTTGGAAGCAGCGCCTGGAAGTTAGCATTGGGCAGCTAAGGGCCTGCATTATCTTCACACAGGTGCAGCTCAGGGCATAATTCACCATGATGTCAAGACTACCAACATTCTCTTCGATGAAAATTTTGCGGCCAAGGTCGCTGATTTTGGCCTATCAAAAGCTGCTCCATCCCTTGAGCAAACCCATGTCAGCACTGCTGTCAAAGGAAGCTTTGGGTATCTTGATCCAGAGTACTTCAGACGTCAACAGTTGACAGAGAAGTCTGATGTGTACTCTTTTGGGGTGGTGCTCTTTGAAGTGCTGTGTGCAAGACCAGCCATCAATCCAGCACTTCCAAGAGACCAGGTGAACCTGGCAGAATCGGCCCTTACATGGCACCGTAAGGGGGAACTTAACAAAATAATTGATCCCCACATTGCAGGACAAATCAGGCCTGATGCACTTGAGATGTTGGCTGAGGCTGCTGAGAAATGCCTTGCTGACTACGGAGTCGACTGCCCATCCATGGGAGACGTGTTATGGAAACTTTAATTTGCCTTGCAACTTCAATAGAAGGGTGATGTTGTTGATGGAGTCAGCAATGGGATCCAATGAAGAGCTTAGAGGTGTCCGGCGTCAATAACATGGAGAAATCTGGTAATGCAACCCCGTCTTATGTCCAAGGAAGATGAAGATGTCAATGTGTCAACAAGATCTGCAAAGGTGTTAAGGTAGTACTGCAATTTGTTGTCAAATCCCATGCAGACATATCTACTACCTTAACAGAAGGAACTTTACCTTGATATGGTACAGAAAGAATTGGTTATAGCCATGTAGGCTCCTAACATGAGATCATACATTATCTGTTTTTAACTTGAACATCTAATTATCATGTTGTATCATGAAGGATATATATTACTCCCTCTATTCTTTTTTAAGTAACATTTTTATTTTTTACGGTCTCCGAGATGTGACTTTAACCGTTACTTTTTGTGATTTTATCTCATTATATACTAATAAAATTATAATATTATGAAAGTATTTTTAACAACAAATCTAATGATATAGTTTTAATGTAGTCAATCTAGATAGTTTCAAACATATTAGTGGTCACACTTTACAAAGTTTGACGGCACGTATTCTAGGACGCCACTTAAGAACGAACGGAGGGAGTATGTAATTAGATAAAGTTGTCAGAATGTTTGTAAACTAAACAATGCCATCGGATTCTGTTAATTACAATATTTTCATGCTTGGAGGTAAAGCAATTGCATCATCCGCTGAATGTAATACCATTATCGAATCTTTCCAATGTAGAAAATATTATAAAGTACAATAATGGCTAGAAAAAAGTGAAAATATACACTATGCACCTACCTATCTTATCATACAAACATGCAGCATTTAACTAACCAGATATGGATAAGAGACAACAGTTGCAAATCTCTATAGCATAAGTTATCAGCACAAGTCAAAAGATATCTTATTGTAACACATATAAAATATTCATCCTGATGCAATAAATGTGGCATCACAATCTTTTAGGTTCCATTTGGAATTGCGATGATGGTGCTATGTTGCATTATACTGTGCAATGATGTAGTCATAAATGATATTTACCATATCCTGTAAGACAATATTTGCCATATTTAGTAAGACCTAATTGTGATATGAGCAGTTATTGATGGCCACATCCAAAGATGATATATAAAATGAAGTTTTTTTAACGCACCACAGTGCCAAAAGGCTTCAGTTGTGCATTCTTGTTATGGTGTGTACTTTATAAACTACAGTTGAACACTAGCAAACAGCTAGTGTAAGATGGATAAGCATTAATTTGAATACCTCAGGCAAAATAAGAACATCACCCACATGTAACCCTTTTTTCCCATTAACAATAAATTGTTTCAGTTCCTCCATATCATAAGGACTTGGAGAACTGCTTGTCTGCTTCCAATACAGCGTCAAGAAATACTGCTTGAGGAAGTTCAATATCAACAGGCTCATTAGCTAAATGGCAATTGGTACATGTAATTCGTACAAGTGGTTCTCGTTGGTTTTCAAAACTCTACTGTGCAAAAAGATGTAGGACATTCATTTGAAATAGATGGCACAATACTATCCTAATAGAATGAAGGACTCGGAATTGGAAGACTGTACCTTGTGATTGTCTTGACTAGTCAACTAGAACAGAAACATGGTGATTTTAAAGGAAAGATTAATCAGCCATCATATGAAAGCACTGTGAACGAATGCATCATGAAGAGCCCTGCGATCTGTCACTGGTGAACTTCAAACCATCCAGTGACAAAATATGTTATGCGAGAGAGAGAGAGAGAGAGAGAGAGAGAGAGGTAGAAATGTGATATGGTACTTAATAGTTTATGTTAACTATGATGGATGATACATGTGAAAACTGTAGACCATCAGCCTGTAAATAATACAATGATGTGTAGAAAAGAGGTAGTTTGATATCATCCATGTACACATGGAATTAAGATATTACTTCATTATTCACAAAAGAAATCACCAAAGTTAGGGATGCAGGCATGCAGCTCCACAGCCTCCACTGACTAATATAGGACTAGTTTAGCAATTACAACTTGCAAGTATTTCTTCAATAAATCAGGGTTTACTATTAAATCTTTATACACACAAACTTTCTAAATTTTCCATGCATCTGAGAAGCTATATGGAATTGTGGACCAATTTTCAAATAAACAAGTATAGAGAAGGTCATAATAGCCCCCAAAGACTAAAACGTACTCAGGCTTAATCAGCTGACAGGGGCAATACCTCAACAGCTCAATCTAAATAAGCTAGCATTTGACATGAAAAATAACAATGGAAGTTCAAATGGTGGGATTGGAGCAGGAGTTGGTTGTGTACAGAATACATACTGACCCAGATACAGATAAATATAATGACAATGCAAACAATGGGAATGATCTGTCAAGTCAGAACTATGTTATTACACAATAACAGTGATGGTCATTACTTCAGCTTTTGAAGAAAGAAAATCTAGCATGCTAGCCAAACCTTTCAAGTTGGAACCATACATTGTTGATAATTAAATCACACAGCCAACACACTGTTTCTCAGGCATTTAAAAGAAGATAACAAACACTCAGCTACATTAAATTTAGGATTGAGTACCATACTCAATCTTTGAAGGAGTTGCATAAGCTAAGAAACTAAATGAACATGGGGCATCCAACCCTTGCCTCAGTACTCTACAATCAAGGCAACTAGATAGATCTCAGCAGATCATATTAGCATATAGAGCCATCAACAGTAGTCTCTGCTGCCTAGAGTAAGGATCGAAAGGCTATCTTCTGTATATATACTTTGAGAGGGGGAAACTGACACTCCTGGCAACCTGTTAAATAATAAATGTAAGCATTCATAAAATGGATAGCACAAGATTGGAGTAGTTAACCACATAGTGGCACTGTAGTGTAAATCTTACAGCTGAATGTCACAAGATGTTCACCTTGAGAGCTAAATCTTCATCAATGTTGGATCGATATCTAGCTGAGCCTTCTAATGGGCAGCTCCGGCTTTTAAAGAGGAAATTAGAATTGCATAGTGTTGACAATTGTAATAGAACATCTGACATCAAACAAGACATTCCACTTCCACTCATCAAACTGTCAGGGCATTCAGCTTCATCGAGCACATCTTCTGACACAGATGTGATGCACTGAAATATAGCCAAGAGCCTCTCAAGAGGAAATGTACCAGGGCCTTTCATAAGCATCTCTTCAACCATGGTATCCTTCATATCCATTGAGGCCTGAGAATTCCTGGAACAAAGAACAATTAGGTAAACATCTAATAAGCCTTTAAATTTTGGGTGAGTTCAGAAATGTTATCAAATGGTATACTTTCTCTTGCGCTTATGGCTATCTGACCCTCCAGTGGAATCGAACAAAGCCGCATCAAGAGTAGCGGGGTTCCTCGAAGCCAAGAAGGCAGACAACAGTAGGTACTTCGCAGACACAGACATGTGGAACTCCAGTTCACTCAAGAGACCATCTCTGCCACAAAACTGCCTTTTAGCGCTGCCCTTTCCACCAGAACTACCATCCTTGCATTCGTCCACTGAAGCTCTCATGGGGACACTGAATGTCTCATTCAATGCAACTGCCAAATGTGGTTGCAAATGTTCAAACAACCTCCTCTTAATACCCTCATCGAGAACCGCCTTCAAGTCCCCTAATGGCTCACAGTACCTCCTGAAAAGCCGCTCCAGCACCGCTGCCAGCTCATCCACCCTTCTTGTCACCCGGAATAAAGGCTTCAGCGCCACACTGTCCAAGCATCAAAGTAACAGAAGAATAAACTTTAGCACCATTCAGTAACTGTCCAACCATGCTGCAGAGGCATCGGTGACCATGTCAAATATACCGCAATCCAAATAGAACCAGAAATGAATTAACGCAAAGGCAGAAGTATTTCCGCATCCCTTACCTCAGGAGTGATGAGTTCAGCTTTGGATTGGGATGGCCTCGCATCAGAATGTCGCGGACCTCATTAACTGTGTAATCTGGGAAGTAAACATAATTCGGCTCAACAGAGCCAGTCATGGAGTAGTACGCATCAGGTGTTGCGTGATGGATTATTTTCTAAGTCTAAACATTAATCCAAAAGACTTAATCCTAGATCAACAAGAACACCTAGTAAACTTTAGAGTCAAAACACAAGCACGTACCGGATCCGGAGGTAGCCATCAAGATGAGGTAGGGATGATCGGCCGGTGAGGAAGACGGTGTTGTTGCAGTCGGCTGACATCGGTGAAGATGACGAAGACGGTGGTGGTGGAGATGGCCGGCGGCGAGGTCGTCGGTCTTCGTCCACCGTAGCGCCCAAAATAGATCGGGATTTGTTTTGGGTTCTTGGAGGTGGGAATAACTCACGTCATCGCCTCTCTGTCGAAACCCACGAATATGTTGGCGCTAGGTGACCGGGACCATAACCAAAAATAGCTGGTAGCGCTTCCGATCATTGCGCGAGGTGGAGACCGAGTCTCCACGAAATCTCGGGGCGATTAGCCTCGGAGATCAACCCAACATTCTCCCCTTTGATCGTAAGGCTAACATCATAAGCCCATTCGTTGATAAAACAGCATACCAAGGCAATGTGTTGCATGGTCAATAAAGTACCATACAACCTCAGTACCTATAGTATACTACTTTTATCTTAGAATGGATATTCATTATTCTTAATGGGAGTTGGTTTGTTTAAAGGTCCTTTTATCCAGAATCAGAGGCTTTCCAATAAACCCATGCCGGCAACATGATCACGAAAAATATTGGGTGGTAAGCCTTTAGTAAGCGGATCCGCAAGCATTAACTTAGTACTAATATACTTGATACTTATGGTTTGATTCTGGATTATATCTTTCACAACATGATACTTAATGTCAATGTGTTTGGCAGCACCACTTGACTTGTTGTTATTTGCATAAAAGACTGCGGGCTCATTATCGCAGTATAAAGTGAGTGATTTAGAGATGCTGTCTACCACTCTAAGTCCCGGGATAAAATTCTTAAGCCATACAAATGCCGGTAGCCTCATAACATGCCACAAACTCGACTTGCATCGTTGAAGATGCAGTAAGGGTTTGTTTGGAGCTTTTCCACGAGATAGCTCCTCCAACGAGTGTGAAGATATAACCTGACGTGGATTTCTTAGTATCAATACATCCCGCAAAATCTGAATCTGAATAACCAATAACATCAAGGCTATCAGAAGACTTATATGTGAGCATGAAATGCTTAGTGCCTTGCATATAACGCAAAGCTTTCTCAACGGCTTTCCAGTGGTCTAGTTCTGGATTTGACTAATATCTGCCAAGCATCCCGGTTACAAAAGCTAAATCAGGGCGTGTACATACTTGAGTATACATAATACTTCCGACAATGAAGCATAAGGAACCGACTTCATCCGATCGGTTTCATATTGGTTCCTTGGACATTGAAATGTCCCAAACTTATCGCCTTAACAATAGGAGCAAAGAGCGAGCACTTATGCATATTGTATTTCTTCAAGATCAACGTATGCATTCTGAGATAAACCTAATATTCCTTTAGACCTATCTCGGTGAATTTCAGTGCCAAGAACATAAGAGGCATCACGGAGATCAAAATTGGATGAAAGAAATTTCTTGGTCTGAAACAGCATATCCTTATCGCTGCTAGCCAATAAGATATCATCCATATAAAGTACTAAGATGGTGAATTTACTCCCTTGAACTTAATATACATGCGCTTATCAACTTTATTTTCCATAAAATCGAAACTTCTTATGATTTTATCAAAATTTGAGATACCAACGCCGACACTTATTTTAAGCCATAAATGGATTTCTTAAGTCGACATCTCATATGCTCCTTGCCTTCCACGACAAAACCTTCCGGTTGGGCCATGTAAACATTTTCTTGCAAGTCGCCATTAAGAAATGCTGTTTTAACATCCATCTGATGCAGCTCTAAATCATAATGAGCTACAAGTGCCATAACAATTCTGAATGAATCTTTAGTTAAGACGGAAGAAAAGACGTCATTATAGTACTTCCCTCTCTTTGTGAGAAGCCTTTTCCTATAAGCCTTGCTTTGAATCTTTCAATATTTCCCTAAGAGTCATGTTTTATTTTATAGACCCATTACAGCCTCTTGTTTTGACTCAGTCAGAATTTCTACTAATTCTCATACATCATTAGTGCTTATAGACTTTAGTTCATCCTTAAATATCTTGAATTCTTAAATTGTCCGATTTTCAACTTCACCTTAAATATCTTGAATTTGTCGAGTGATTCAATGCGATCTTAATGGGGAAAAATAAAAACATAACGGGAGAAAACATTAGCGAATGTGATGAAAGAATCAAAAACATCCACTGATGTCACAGGAAAAGGACCACAAATATCAATATCATCGATGAATGTGATGAAAGAATCAAACCATCCACCGTGAATTAATTCTAAGAGTCTGTCTCGTGAGTAGTTCCTTCTATATTTGTTTTATTTTCCTTTAATGCAATCGGTCAGTTAGTCTCGAGTCAAAGAAATCTAAAGGTGGAGAATTTATTCTTTAATGAGACGCTACATTCTCCCCGAAATGTGGACTAAACGACAGGTGCCACAATTTCAAGAAGTTTCATCATTAGTCTAAAGATACAGGAAGTAATTAAGAGGAAGCATATATAGCTTTTCTTGTCAAGACCATCACCATTAAAATTAATACATTTATTGTCTATAGAAATACATTAAAACTAAGAAAGTTTACAGCTTTTCTAAAAATGCCCTAGTTGTTTGCGTATGGCATTCTCCTTATCTTTAGATGTTGCAATGAAGCAATATGAGGCTTTGGTGCATTGTGCACTCTAGGCCCGATTTATCTGAGTTAGAGGAGAAATGCAGCTTCTTCTTAGATTTGAAGTCCCCTTTGAACTTCCTTTTATGAGAGCCACCTACATTAAAGGCAAAATCTTTCTTTTCTGTTCTTATCCTTTCTTCCTCCTGGACACACATGGCGATCAAATCGCTCATGTTCCATTTTTCTTTCTGAGTGTCATAATTAAATTTAAAAAGGTTGTGAACTCAGAAGGAAGTGATGTCATAATAAAAAGAACTAGAAAACTATCAGAAATTGCCATGTCCATATGCCTTTGAGTTTTTTTTTTTTTTTTTTTGCCATATCAGTCATCATCATGATATGTTCTCTAATTCTGCCAGACCCATCATATTTAGAGGTTAAGAGCCTCTGAATTAAGGTACTGGCATAAACTTTAGTTGAACCTTTGAATTTCTACTCAATTGAAGCCATGTAATCTTTAGCTTTTTCAGAATTGGGAATTGCTCTCCTAATCATGACTGAAATTGAGGTTTTCATAATCATAAGTGATAATCTGTTAGATCGTTCCCATTTTTCAGCATTGTCATCATAAGTCTTCTGTTTCTCAGCAAAGTTCTCCTCACCTTCGGTGAGAGGAACGGGAACGTCTATTCTTAAGGCATAATCAAGGTCCAAAACGGCAAGGACAACATAAATTCTTTCTCTCTACGAGGAAAAATTACTCTCCGTGAGCTGATCAATATTATTAATTGTGGCGGCAACGTTTGAAACATTAAGTGCTGAATTTCAATATATAGGGCAAAAATAGAAACATCATAAATATATATTGCATGTAATTAACCCTACGTTGGTCTGATTAATAACATGCAAAATAAATTATAGTTCAAATTCATATCACCGTTGGGCAGAAAATGAAAAGAACTTAATTATATATGGCAACATATGATTATAAACAACGTTGGTCAGAATATAATCATATGAATACATAATGCCAAATTTAAGCATAAAATCTTAAAATTAAATATCTCGATGGCTACATATGATTATAAACAACGTTGGTCAGAATATAATCATATGCATACATAATGCCAAAGTTAAGCATAAAATCTTTAAAATTAAATATCTCGATGGCTACATATGATTATAAACAACGTTGGTCAGAATATAATCATTTGCATACATAATGCCAAAGTTGGAACATGAAATCACAAAATTTAAAATATTTAATTGGCGACATATGATTATAAACAACGTTGGTCAGAATATAACCATATGCTTTCATAATGCCAAAATTAAGCATAAAATTTCAGGAATAAAACATCTCATTTGCGACATATGATTATAAACGACGTTGGTCAGAATATAACCATATGTATACATAATGCCAAAATTTAATCATAAAAACTTTAAATTAAAATATTTAATTAGCAACATATGATTATAAACGACGTTGGTCAGAATATAATCACATGAATACATAATGCCAAAATTTAATCATAAAAACTTTAATACATAAAGCCAAAATTAAGCATAAATTCTTAAAATTAATTATCTTGACGGCGACATATGATTATAAACAACGTTGGTCAGAATATAATCATATGTATACAAAATGCCAAAAAACTAAGCATAAATTATCAAAATTAAAATATCCTGTTGGTTCAATTTAATTTTGAGATTATTCATAACACTAACGTAATTATTCATCATAATTTGGGCTTCTGAAAAAATTAATTAAACAGTGCATAATAATAAACTAAAACAAAATAAATGCACTGAAAAAATAAAATTATAACAGTGCATAAATGTAAAATAAAAGAAAATGCATCGAATATGACAATATAAATTTTCTCACGAAAATTTGGGCCTCAAAAGAAATTTTAATCTAAAATTCAGCCCCAAAAGAATTTGGTGAAAATTGCCACCCTCACCAAAAATTTCATGACGGCTTCAAAAGCACCCATGCGGCCCACCATTGCACTGCAATTTACCCGTTCGCGTGCGCCCATGAAACGTGGCCGTCCGATCCGATCGGACGGTACCGAGATCGCGTCTTGGGGAAAAATCCACAAAAACCTAACCCTAACCTATTCGGCCGATTCCACCCGAAAAAATTGGATCTAAGCGGCGGTGGCTGGGGCGAAGCGAGTGGCGGACGGGAGGCGGCGGCAGCGACATCGGCGGCGGCGAGACGCTTTCAAGCGAGCACCTGCGCGAGGGAGGTGGCATGGCGCTGGCATGGGCGGCGGCGCGTCGGCATGAGGCGGCGGCGGCAAGGGCATCGGCCCGGCCTGAAGCGGGCGTGGCGCCCCGGAGAGCGGATGCGGCGACACGTGGGAGGCAGGCCCCGGCGGCTAAGGCGGCGGCATGGCGGCTCGCTTCGCCAAGACGGAGGCAAGCGGAGCGGCGGACGGCGACGGCAGCGGACGGCCCCGAACCGCATGGAGGTAAGGCGGCGCGACACGGCCACGGCGGCCACAAAAAACGCAGTGAGTCACGCCACGGACCCTTTTTTGATGCTTTTGTCGCCGATCTAAAATCCATGGATTGGGGATTTTAAGGTTCAAGTGGGAAACTATTGGAGATTTTCATTAGAGTTTTTCATAAGATTCGAAATCACCTCCTTCTGATTGCTAGCCGAACCAAAAAAAAAATAAAAATAAAGACGATCCGAAAATAAATTTCTAGGGTTCATGAGTCTAGGAGTACGGCTCTGATACCATTGATGGATTATTTTCTAAGTCTAAACATTAATCCAAAAGACTTAATCCTAGATCAACAAGAACACCTAGTAAACTTTAGAGTCAAAACACAAGCACGTACCGGATCCGGAGGTAGCCATCAAGATGAGGTAGGGATGATCGGCCGGTGAGGAAGACGGTGTTGTTGCAGTCGGCTGACATCGGTGAAGATGACGAAGACGGTGGTGGTGGAGATGGCCGGCGGCGAGGTCGTCGGTCTTCGTCCACCGTAGCGCCCAAAATAGATCGGGATTTGTTTTGGGTTCTTGGAGGTGGGAATAACTCACGTCATCGCCTCTCTGTCGAAACCCACGAATATGTTGGCGCTAGGTGACCGGGACCATAACCAAAAATAGCTGGTAGCGCTTCCGATCATTGCGCGAGGTGGAGACTGAGTCTCCCTGAAATCTCGGGGGCAGTTAGCCCTGGAGATCAACCCAACATTGCGCTGCTCACATACACGAGCACAACCTGCGGTAACCGGAGGAGATTGTGGAGGCGGAGGAGAAGAGCGAGAAGCTGGCCGCCCTTGTCCCAGTTCCTAACAACCTCCAAGTTGTCGAACACGAGATATACAACATCACCCTGGGCGACGATGCCAGCAAGGGTGTCGCGGAGGGCGGCGACGAAGTCGGAGGGCTTGTCAGGGAGGCGCTGGCGAGAGGAGGTGGAGGATGACGGTGGGTTGAGCTGGGAGAGGAGGGAGGCGAATAGTGCGCGAGGGGAGGGGAGGGAGCGGAGCGCGGAGTAGGCGAAGCGCGGGCGGAGGTGCCGCAGTGCGAGGAGGAGAGCGCGCGTCTTGCCGGTGGCGGCGCCTCCGTGGAGCAGCAACGGGAGCACCGGTGCGGGCGCCAGGAGCCGGAGGAGGTCCATCGCCTGCGCTCGGCGGCCGGGTAGCTCCTCGAGGATCACGTCGAGGGAGTTGCCCTCTTTTGGGGCGCCAGCGGCCGCGAGGAGTTGGCGCCTAGGTGAGGGTTTGGGCCTGGATTTGGGAGGGGAGGACGGCGAGGCGGGAGCGCAGGGCGAGGCGGATGTGGAGGCGGAGGAGCGGGTGGTGCGGCGCGGGGTGACGGGCTGGGACATGGCGGCGGATGAGGAGGCGAGCGCGAGGCGGCGGGCGGCGGAGCGAGGAGGACGTTGGAACCCTAGTTGCCGCGAGGCGAGGGTGGGAGGAAGTGGGAGACGGCGCGGGCGGGAATCGGCGGGATGCGGCGCAGATTGGGCCGTCTCGAAGCCTTTTAAGGCCACCGACCGAGTTGGCCAAATAAGGTAACATGGGCCGAGTGGTTTACGTTGCATACGTAGAATAAAATCAGGCCTATGTACAATAGCCTGTGAGTGACTTTATAATAAATTGGAAATTGATTGGACAGGCTCAGGTGCATTCTTTTTTTCATGGCCATGGTTTTAATGCAATTTTATGATTTTTACTGTTTGCATGAGAGATTACAGAGTAACAGAAATTCACGTGCGGTTTTTGTTGATATAAATGAAATCAGTAAAGTATGTACTACAATTAACTAGTAGATCCTATCTTGAAAAAAATACTCTATTTAAAAACTAGTTACTGTAGAAAAGCCGAAAAGCAGCTTCTAGAAGTTGAAAAGAACAGGACCCTAATTCATGGATAGGTTAAAAGCGTCACCTGTGAAATGTCAGCCGTAATCACACGAGCTCGTCAAAGTCGCCGGGTACTGCAGACGTTGAAGAGTACCACACGGGTTTCTTGATTCGCAAGTGCGCACGAGCGTTAATTCGTCCTATATTTGCTGCCTTCCCGTCGAAGGAAGACTACGGCTAGTTTACTACGTAATCAACTCTTCTCACCTTCTAACCGATCGAACATCTCAAGAACCCTTTCTTGATTGATCTTGTTATGGATCCATTTGGACAGCTTAGCATCCAAGTAAGCTTAAATTATCTCGTAAGGGGAGTTAGTCACTCACGAGTCACGACATGCCGATGGAGACTCTGTCGTGGTATCATATTGCATCGTTTTTCCACATCAACATGATTGCAATGCGACAGGGCGACAAAGTGTCAAGAGCAACAGCGACGAAAAGAGAGAGAGAGAAAAAAAAAACAATAGCGCCTTGTGAATTCCTAATGCTATTGGGAAACGATGCACTTTCTCTATCTATCTAGTATAAACAACAGACACCATAATATGTGGGTTTCATAATTGAGATTTTTCATCTATGATTAAGATTCTCTATTATGATTGATTCAGCATACTAAATCAATAACTTCTTTTTCAATTCAATGTCCTTTTGAATTAACGAATGTTAACGGGTTTGCCTGATATATTATATATCATTACACTTGCACGCATCTAAAAGCAATATAAATGTAAGGATGCTTGGTGCTCAGACATCATAGTGTCTCATTTCGGTGACACACACACACACACACACATATATATATATATATATATATATATATATATATATATATATATATATATATATATAGTGATAGAAAAGATCGAGGGTTCATTATTTGATATAGCATCAATCAAACTGTGTTGATTTTAACCAGCACTAATACTAGGCGGTTTTGATGGAAAGCGACTTCAGCCCCACCATATCTTGACACCATATCGTGAGGCCTTGTCAAAAATGTCTCAAGAAATTCCTCAGCAAAGAACGGGGAATAGCGTTAGTGGGGTTGATCAACCACTGCATCTGTTCTTTCACCCTTTACTTTCCAAAAGAACAGTAGTGAAAAAAAAAAGAGGAGCAATGGACCAATGGTCATTCCTCTCATAGTCTCATACATAATTGTTACACCATGTAGAGGTTGTGAATATAGTTATAATGAATAATTGACTTCTGGGTTGTATTAAAATTTACGTTTGTGAAAGTTTCGATTGACTACGGTTGGCGATCGGCAGGCTTCGACCACGGTCGGTAATCAACAGTCCGATCGGCAGGCGTCGACCACGGCAGAACGACCACAGAAGGTCGAGCACGACTTAACGACCACAGCAGAACGACCACGGCAAGACGACCAGGATAGTCGGAGTTACAATGAACTGGTTGAAGCTAAATTAAACCGGTCGGAGCTATAGTGAACCGGTCAGAGTTACAATGAACTGGTCGATAGTCGAAAGCTACAGTATCCAGTCGGAGGTCAAAACTACAGTACATGGTGCTCAGTAGTCGGTGCTATAGTACCTGGTCGGTACTTGGTGATCGGTAGATGTAAACTTTGTGATCGTTAGTTATAGACTTCGTGATCTGTTGTCGTAGTCATAGGCTTCGAGATCTGTTGTCATAGACTTTGTGATCGGTAGTCTAGGATTTGCGATCGATTGTCGTAGACCTCACGATAGGTAGTCATATGCTTTGCGATCGGTTACCGTAGGCTTCACGATCAGTATTTGTAGGCTTCGAGTGCTTCAATTCTTGTAATCTTTGAGTACCTTGAGTACTCGTGTATGATGGGCCAACAGTCTGATTGCCCTGTGCATGACGGTTAGACTGGACTTTTCTGAGTGGTTTGAGGTTAATGTTTGGAAAACATAGAAATTATGGTCGTGGATGACTTGGTTCATGTTGATGGATGAAGAATAGTGTGATTTGTGTGCATTGACTGATGTTGGTCAAGTAGGAGAGAATTGTGTCAGAAAAAAGTTTTTTGGTCTTTACATATGTAGGTTGGGCGTGGAGACTGTCATGGTCGGTGACGAGGA
>JAYGGG010000121.1:0-40837 GCA_036346245.1 Bonia amplexicaulis | reverse complement strand
ACGACAAGGAGCGCGGAAGCTTCCCGGAAGATGCAGGAGGGGCGAAATGGTGATTTCGCAAGGCTGCACAAGCGGGAGTGGGCTCCGTTAGGGTTTAGCCGGCGTAATGGGTTGGAGACCCGTTAGCCAAGGGCTATAAATAGGTGTTAGGGGCTGCATACCCCTTTGAGGATCACAAGTGTTTTTAGTACTCATTCATCACTTGGTGTGTGTTCCTCCCAAGAAGCATGTGAGGCTCTTGGTGTTTTTGAGGATTGAGAGGGAGAGGTTGGATTGAGAGTCTTGTAATCTTTCTTGTTCTAATGTCCATGCGTATGGGGACTCATTTGTAATCCTTGTTTGTTATGGAATGATCTCTTCTTTGAATCTTGTTTTTGGTTGTTAATTGCTTCAGTTTGTTTTTCCTAGTTCTCTGTTGTCCTCATGAGTTGAGGTCTCTCTGTTTGATCTTTGAAGAAATAAGTTTCCACTGTATGCATCCTGTCTCTGAAGTCTTGTGGTTTATAGCCTCAATCTTTTGGTCAAAGGAGAGGTGCTAGTTTTTCTTTGTCTTAGACGAGTTCTGTTGGTGCTCTCTGATTTCAAAAGGGCGGCAGTCAATTAAACTTCTCTTCAGCCAAAAGCATTCCTTTCTGTCGAACAGCTCTTCTTTGTGAAGCTGGCTGTTAAAAGATCAATCTATTCATGACAGCTATTTGGCTAACTTAGTTTCAGTCCAAGTCTCAGTGTGTCTCTTCTTTTTTGTTTTTGCTTTTTATCTTTTCGGCAAGAACAAATCAGTGAAGCAATCCTTTGATTTTCAAGAAATTTTTTAGTTGATCAAACCGGTTGCTGCAGTGTTCAGTTTCTGCAGTATTCTGGACTGCATCTCGACGACTGCCTCTATTCTGCAGTTTGTGTTCCGGCCTGCCTTTTCTTTTCTTGAGTTCCTTTTTGTCTCAATTTGTCTCTCAGATTATCATGGTTTCTGGAGATGATTTTCTCTCTTATTTAATCTCAGTTTTATCTCCCGCAATCAGTTTCTTGCTGTCCACTTTCGGAATGGAATTTGGTTTTTAACTCTATCTTTTCTTGGCTGATAGCAGTCCCAGCAGACCATATCACTTGGCAATCACTGCTGTCCTTCTGTGATTTTTGTCACGAAAAATTGCTGCCCTCTGCTTTGAGTTCCAGTCTCAGTTTTTTCAGTCTGTGTCTTTCTTTTTCTTTTAGTCTCGGCAGCCTTTCTTAAGTTCTTTTGTTTTTCTTCTTACTGCTAGCTACTTTTCTTGGTTGGTCTTCTCCTGTTAGCAATTTGCTCACGGAAGGTGGACAGCAAGCTTGTTTACTCTTTCTTTTATTTCTTTACCGATCTTTGATCTTTTCGCATGCAAATCAAACGACAATATTTTCAGCTGAAATTTTTACTGATTACTCTCTGATTTATGCTGAATTTTTTTTAGTATCACATGCGTTCCAGTGTTCAGCAGAATTAATTTTCCAAATTCTCGGGGGCGACTTTAAAGAGAACGACATTCACCCTCCTCTGTCGCCATTTCGGTCCTACAATTGGTATCAGAGCCGGTTAGCTCTTCTTCATAGATTTTAACCGGTCTCAAAGAGCCATGGCGACGGACAAGTATTCCACCAAGCCTCCGGTCTTTGATGGCCTGGATTACCCTTCCGAAGAGCCGAATGGAAACATACATCCGTGCTCGGGGTATACCATCCGGTCAAGGTGAAGGTTCGCTTTGTTGTTCCCGCCGATGAGAACATCAATGCCGGGAATATGGCTGATGTTGAGGCAAATGCAAGGGCAAGGAACATCATCATTCGTGGATTGAGCGAGCGAGTTTGATCGCATCTCTCACCCGCCCGCCTTCGATATTTGGGCGACCGGATGCTTACCATGAGGGCACCACCCAAATAAAGACGGTGCGACAGGACCAGTTCAAGCGCTTATACAGCAAATTCGAGATGCTTGCTGGCGAGTCCCTTGACGAGTGCTTTTCTCGTTTTCACAAGATCTTGAGCAACCTCCGAGCCGTCGGTCTCACATACTCCGACTCGGATAACGCTCGACAAATGCTTTCTGCACTCGATCTTCGGGTTTGGGAGATAAAGGTGACTACCATCAAGGATACCACGGACCTCTCAACCCCGACTCTTGATGCGCTTTACTGCGCCTCAAGACTCACGAGATTGACATAGTCTCGTCGGTCAAGTCACAATCGATGGTATTAGTCACCGATCCCGCTCGATCTTCTTCGCGAGCCGACATGTGGTTTCGAGAGACCATGTGGAGGTCATCCCGTTGTGTATGATGAGTAATTGACATCGGTTTAGTTAAGTCGAGTTTGAGTTGGTTGGTTCGGACCCTGACGTTGCGAGGTGTAACGGGCTTGGTCGGACTTGGTCAAACCTGGTCAACATGTTTAGGATGCATATTCTGCTAATGTGACATGTTTGGATTTAATTATGCTTACATGTATCGAGCGATGCTATTTGACGTGTTTCTTGTCTGTGTAACCGCAGGACGTCGAGGCGGAGTCGTGGCGAGACACGGTGGACCGGACTAGGCGCAGGTGGCGCTTAGGTCAGAACGGTCGGGATGTGTCGAAGACGGCGTGGACTCGAGGTGGTTGCGAGGCGCGAGACAAGGAGCGCGAAGCTTCCGGAAGGTGCGGAGGGGCGAATCGGTAATTTCGCAAGGCTGCACAAGCGGAGACGGCCCGTTAGGGTTTAGCCGGCATAACGGGTTGGAGACCCGTTAGCCAAGGGCTATAAATAGATGTGAGGGGCTGCATACCCCTTAGGATACTTGAGAGCTTATTCATCCCTTTGTGTGGGTTGTGTTCCTCCCAAGAAGCTTGTGAGGCTCTTGGTGTTCTTGAGGATTGAGAGGGTTTGAGAGATGGTTTGAGGGTCTTACATGTAAACTTTCATCTCCATCTATATGAGAAATCTTGGGTTTGAGAATGATTTAAATTGTTCTTATTTCTAGTTTGTTCCTTCTCTCTGTTCTTCACTAGTATTCACTGCATTGTCTTTTTGTCTGCCTCCGTTTCTTGCCACTGCTCTCTCTCTGGACTGCAATTTTTTGTGTCAATTTGTTCTTTCTTTTAGGCAGTTCACCTTCTGAGATGAGTTGGATATTTAGTTTAAATCTCGATTTCCTTGGGCTGAAAAGAACAGCAAGCACTTGGCAATCTCTCCTGCTTTGTGTGTGCGAGTTCTGCTCGCAAATTTCAGTTTCTCTTTGGGTCTTGTTCGCAATTATTGTCTCCTTTTCTTTCTGTTTGATCACTTTAGCTTTCTCTTTCGCCTCTTTAGTCTGCTATTGTTTTCGACTGCTCTCTTTCCAGTTGTTTTCTGCTGACCGTTTGCACAATGTGTAGCTTTAATCTTAGTTCTGCAGTTCCCTTTTCTTTTGTGCTTTCGGATGGCTGTTTTGGATGGTTTCTTCTGCTCCTTGCTGATTGGTTTTAGCTATTTTAGGGACAGTAAACTGACCTGAAAATCTGCACTAATCTGTACTTCTTTTTGTTGGCCAGAAAAAATTGAAAATCTGCAGTTCGGTTTCACTATCAAATATTTCTTCCTCTCTGCAGTCAAACCAAACAATGTGCTCTGAATTTTTCTTCTCTGTTTTCTTGGTCAGAAAGCTACTTTTCCTCTTTTGTTGTCTCACCGCTCGTCACGCCGTTGTTTTCGACTTAAGACTGAATTTTGGTCAGCAGTATTTGTTCCAGTTTACTTTGCCGATTGCACTCAGTTGGGAGAACTTCTCATATGTGTTCAAAGGTTTTTGTTTTTTTCTTTTTCTGATTTTCCTCCATTTTGCATGCAGATCAAACGGCAATATTTTCAGCTGAAATTTTTACTGACTACTCTCTGATTTATGCTGAAGTTTTTAGTGCCGCATGCGTTTCAAATTTCAGCAAGATTAATTTTAATTTTCTGTGATGTGCTTTGTTTTACTTCTTTTGAAAACAAAGTCACAATTCTCGGGGGCGATTTTAAAAGAGAGCGACATTCACCCCTCTCTGTCGCCATTTCGGTCCTACAATTGGTGTGGTGGCCCCAACCACATCCGAGCAAACTGCCCCAAGCTCGGGAAGGGCAAAACTGACTTCGGCGGTTCCGGCAAGAACGACTACATCAACAAGAACCGCAACACGAAGCCCTCAGCACCTGTTCAAGGCAAGAAGAAGTTCCGTGACTTTGGGAAGGCCAAAAGGCTTTTCCACCGCGTCCTCTCCGCGTTCGACGACCTCGACCTCAGCAAGGTGGAGGGATGGAGCGACGACGACGGGACGGATGACCAAGACCCCAAAGGCGGCGACGACTTCTCCGGCATGTGCTTTATGGCCCTCGAGGGCGAACTGAGCGACAGCGAGCTCTTTCCCACTCCGACAAGGTATACCCATCTTACGACCAGTTTAATGATGCCTTTCTTAAGCTAGGTAAATTTCATGGTAGATCTAGAGCTAGATGTAGCGAGTTGGAGAAGGAAGTAGATAGACTGTCGCGGGAGCTTACTTCACTTATATCTGCTCCCTCCCGTGACGAATGTGATACATGCCCTGCTTTGATTGGTGATATGGAGAAGTTAAGGACTTCTTATGATAGTGTGACCTCTGAGCTAGATATTCTTAAGGTGGAGAATGTTAGTCTGCTTGCTGAACTAGAAATGACTAGGATTGTTGTTCCTTCATCTACTATTGAGACTACTCCCTACACCTCATGTGAGGATAAGGACAATGCTTTTAGAGGTCTTTACACTATGCTTCTCGATCTGCCCGAGACTTGTGAAAGTTGTAATAATTTGAAGATGAACCTAAAACGGGCAGATCATAAAATTGTTGAGTTACAAGCTTTTCTACTTGAGCCTATTGCGTCATGTGTAAATTGTCCCAAGCTTATCACGAACTTGAATCATCACCAAACAGTTTCAAGAATTTGTTGATGATAATAACAAATTGGCTCAATATGCTTCTAAGGATCCTGTTAGCTCACCATGCAATAGTTGTAATAAACTAAAATCTAACTTGATTGCATTGGATGAAAAATATGTGAAGCTAACTAAGGACCTTCTAGAAAAATCACGTCCTGCTTGTGCCTTCTGTGCTGAGGTGTTGGAAAAGGATAAGGACATGGTAGAGACGTTTAGGAAGAGTTACGAAGACCAAATGGCTAGGATTAGGACTGCCCCCTGTGTGTCCTGCGAAGCCCTCAAGGTTGAGGCGGCCGTGCATAAGGAGAGATACGCACGTGTCATTCGCTCTTCGCTGTTGGTTCTTCTTCCTCCTCTCCCGCTGTCACTTCTCCTTCCCTTGCTCCTCTTGCACCTCTCTCTTCAGAGTGCCAAGACCTTATGAACAATCTTGAAAGATTCGTTGGAGGCAAGAAAAGTCGAATCTTATTCTAGACAAGTCTAAGATTTGCAAGTTTAATCAAGGTCTAGGGTATGATTTTCTTGAGGATGTGAGGAAGCATCCACCGACCGTGCTCAGACCTGTAGCCGCAGGTGTGATCGAGGTCAAGCCCAGGACTGAGAAAGTTCAATTCAAATCAGCGGGCTTTGTCCAAGGGATTTCTGACAGCAAGGTGAGTCCACCGTAGCTTGGCCTCGTCGGCGAAGCCTCATCATGCTACTTCTACTTCTCGAAGGTGAAGTATCATTGCACCTTCCGCCGGAAGGATGGACACTTGGTTGACCGATGCTTCAAGCGCCAAGATCGCCAGAGACCGTGTTGCGCCTCTTAGGCGTATTCGTGGTCAGCCCTGACCTTGAGTGCACCTAAGACCAATACGAGGTCTAGGCTTGCTATCGTTGGTGGATTTGGGCAAGATCGAGGACTTGGTTCTTCCGAAGTTTTCGGTTTTCGCCCCGATGCTCCCTTCGGTCATGACTTCCGCCGTCCTGAGGGTAGATCTTGTTTTCCCAATCGAGATAGCTATCCGCGGCGAGATCAGCATGTTGCCGGTGCTTCGACTCGCTCTCCCGTAGCGCCGGATCCAAAGAATAGCCGTGTCCGCTCACGCACCTTCCGCTTTGAGCGACGGAGGCGTAGGGTAGTTAGAGGTCACCATGTGTGACTACTTCTTACGCTCGACGTGTGACTCAAGATTGGGTTCCAAAATCTATTTTGATTTATCCCAAGATCGAGACTTTGCTCTCTTGTTGACTCGAGCTCATCAAGGTGGAAGGAAAGGTTTGGCTCAGAGATTCCGTGTTCACGACACATGACCGGAGATTCCGTTAGTTTTCTTCCCTTGCCGTGCTCCGGTGATGAGACGATCACCTTGAGATGCTTCATCCGGGCGTCATCGCCAAAGGTGCAAGTCTGCTTAATGATTCTTTCATTTTGAAAGATGTTGCCTTGATTAGTAAGTCGTAGTATAATTTGCTTTCCATTTCTCGACCACCGATGATGGCTTTGAGGTGAGTTTTAAGAAAACAATTGCAAAATTCTTGATTCTTCTGTAGTCCGGTTTATGGATTTCTGCTTTGGGAGGATCTTTCGTGCTGATTTTTCCGAGTCTTCCGTGATCCTCTCCGGTGTTTGGTTGCTTCGAGTCCCGTGACCTTTCTTTCTCGCATAGGAGACTTGGTCATATTGATTTAACCATTTGACCCGAGTTAGCGACCACGATCTCATTCGTGGTCTCACGAAACTCAAGATGGTCAAAGATCCGGTTTGTGCTCCATGCCGGCAAGATGGTTGCCGCTTCTCATTCTCCCACAAGCATTATGACCGATGCACCTGTGACAATTGCCCACATGGACACGCTTGGACCAAATGAGTGCTGATCGGCAGGGAGGGAAGTGGTATATTCTCGTCGTGATCGATGACTATTCGAGGTACTCTTGGGTGTTTTCTTAGCCTCGAAGGATGAGACGCTTTCACATTTTCGAGGTCTTTCAAGAGGATTTCATGAGCTTCCGTGTGCCTTACGAGCGATCCGCAGTGATAATAACACGAGTTCAAGAATTCCTACTTTGAGAGGTTCCGTGATGAGACAGTGTGAGCACCGCCTCCTCTCCGCACGTCCCCACGCAGAATGGCGTCGTGGAGAGGAAGAACTGCACTTGGTCGAGATGGCCGTGACGATGCTCGATGAATACTCTACACCATGGAAGTTTTGGTGAGGCTATAGCCACCGCGTGCCATGTTTCGAACAGAGTTTTTCTTAGGGCACACTTGCACCACACTTCTTACGAGTTGAGATATGGACATAAACCCAATGTATCTCATTTTCGTGTGTTTGGTTGCAAGTGCTTCATTCTGAAGTCCGGGAACCTAGATAAATTCGAGTCACATTCTTGTGATGGGATCTTTCTAGCCTACTCGACTTCTTCGCGGGCTTACAGGGTCTGGAACTGTGAGTTTAGTAAAATGGTAGAAACCTGTGAGGTGACTTTCGATGAGGCCAGTCCGGGGACTAGGCCCGATATCTCAGGTTCTCTAGAGCAGTCCGAGACCATCTTCGTGGATGATGAGCACGATGGAGATGAGGGTTGTCTAGCTAATCCAGTCCCTCATCCACCCCTTGAGGTGCCTTCTTCCACCGCACCTCGAGGTGATCGACCATGCCTTCGCTTCTTCGGAGCTAGTGGCCTGCTCCTACCTAATCACTCAAGAGGTAGAGGCCACTTCTTCATCTCATCCTCGACCTCCTGACATATCCAAAATCTCATCCTTCGAGAAAGATCATTGAGACCTTTTGAGCGAGTTACTCGCTCAAAATCTGCATGTCACTCTTTTGTCTCCATTATGTCTTTGTTGCCTCCTTCGAGCCCAAAGACATTTGTCATGCTCTCTCTGATGAGTCTTGAGTCAATGCCATGCATGAGGAGCTAGAGAGTTTCGAGAGAAACAAGGTCTGGACGCTTGTTGAGCTCCCTCGAGGTCACAATATCATTGGAACCAAGTGGGAGTTCAAGAACAAGCAAAGTGAGGATGGGGTAGTCATTCGAAAAGGCTAGACTGTTGCTCGGGGTACTCCTGTGTTGAGGGTCTAGATTTCGAGGAGACCTTTGCCTCGTAGCTAGACTTGAGGCCATTAGAATTCTCGCTTGCCTTTGCAGCTTCTAAGGGTTTCAAGCTCTACCGATGGATGTCAAGAGTGCCTTTCTCAATGGCTTTATTAAGGAAGAAGTCTATGTGAGACACCTCCGTGTTTCGAGAACCCCAAATACCCTAATCATGTCTACAAGCTTTCCAAAGCGTTGTATGGACTTAAGCAGGCCCCTAGAGCTTGGTATGAGAGGCTTAAGTCCAATCTTTGAGACATGATTTCGAGATGGGTAAAGTTGACAAGACCTTGTTCATTCGCGGCTTGGCAATGACCTTCGTCACTAAATTTATGTCGATGACATTATCTTTGGCGGCTCTTCTCATGCTCTAGTTTCACGCTTCTCGGACGCCATGAGCACCGAGTTTGAGATGAGCATGATGGGTGAGTTGACTTTCTTCCTTGACTTCGGATCAAGCGCACTCGGGAGGGTACCTTCTTGCATCAAGGCAAGTACACCGTGATCTTCGAGACGTTTCGACATGAGTGATGGAAAGCCGGTGTCAACTCCGATGGCTTCTACACCGCACTTGACCCGTATGAGGACAATGAGCCGCTTGATCAAAAGGAGTTCGAAATATGATTGGCTCTCTCTGTACCTCACGCCTCGAGACCGGACATACACTTCTCCGTGTGTCTTTGTGCTCGGTTTGAAGCTTCTCCTCGCGCATCTCACCGCCAGCGGTGAAGCGCATCTTCGGTACCTTCGAGCTACCATTGACTATGGTATCGGTACTCTTCCTCATCCTGCTCATCCCTTAGATCCTATTCGGATGCGACTTTGCATTGTAGGATAGATAGGAAGAGCACTTCGCACCGCCAATTCATTGGCACTTCTCTCGTTCCGGTCCTCGAGGAAGCGATCCGGTGTTGCACAGCCCACCGTAGAGGCCGAGTGCGTTGTCTGCGCCGATGTCGTAGCCAAGTGCTTTGGATGATCTCGACTCTGCGGGACTTTGGGTTAGCTACGATCGTGTTCCGCTCTTCTGCGATAACACGCCCGCGATTAGCATTGCTAAGAACCCAGCAGCACTCTCGCACTCAAGCACATCGATATCGATATCACTTCCTTCGAGACCATGTGGAGAAGGGTGACATAGTGCTCCAGTTTGTGGAGAGTGACCATCAGTTGGCTGATATCTTCACCAAGCCTTTGGATAGCACGAGGTTTTCAGCTCTGCGGGGAGAGCTTGGGGTGGTTTGTCCTTATGAACTGTTGTGAGGGGAGCTTTGGGCTTTACTTGCTTATCATATTATTTATGCTTCGTCTCCTTACTATTGCACCGCATTTGTGGGTGCATTGGGTTTAGTCCTTCCGGATAGGTTAGAGTGTGTCTCATTCGAGTTGCTTAGACTTCTTACTCTTATCTTGTGCTTTTAGGATAGTTGTTTCTTATCTCACTAGGTTGAGCTCACTCACTTCTTGTAGGTTCTAGCGAGGTTTGGGCCACCCTCAGGGTAGGCAGTGCGTGTCCGCTCTCTAGTGTGTGTTTTTCTCGACACTGCTCGTCCCGGAGTCATATGGGGTAGATAAGAGTCATCTGAGCCATTAGTATCCTCTACATCTTATCTATGCTTTAAGGACTGCCTGTTTATCTTTCTTTGCCAGCTTCTTGTTTTTATTGCTTTGGTTCAGGGGGAGTTCATTTGGAAACTTCTAGATCTTAATGTTGACCTAACTCAACTTGAACTAAAAGTTGCATTTTATGTTGAGAGGGAGCTGAATTTTTATGCATGTCTTTCTGCATTGTAATATAACTACATGGAGCCTTGATTATTATCCTGTTATGACATGCTTAAAATGCTTTACATCTTGCCATGATTTATGCTTATTTGCTAGATTTATCATGACTTCATATATGTAAACTAGCTTTTGCCATGATAAGTTAATTAAACTTGCTCAATTTGAGCTAAAACTTGTCATGTTAGCATTCGAGATTAGTCTTTCTTGAGCTATCCTTTTATGATCCATGCTTACCATGAGGGCACCACCCAAATAAAGACGGTGCGACAGGACCAGTTCAAGCGCTTATACAGCAAATTCGAGATGCTTGCTGGCGAGTCCCTTGACGAGTGCTTTTCTCGCTTTCACAAGATCTTGAGCAACCTCCGAGCCGTCGGTCTCACATACTCTGACTCGGATAACTCTCGACAAATGCTTTCTGCACTCGATCTTCGGGTCTGGGAGATGAAGGTGACTACCATCAAGGATACCACGGACCTCTCGACCGACTCTTGATGCGCTTTACTCGCGCCTCAAGACTCACGAGATTGACATAGTCTCTCATCGGTCGAAGTCACAATCGATGGCATTAGTCACTGATCCCGCTTCTGGATCTTCTTCTGCTGAGCCGACATGTGGTTTCTGAGAGACCATGTGGAGGTCATCCCGTTGTGTATGATGAGTAATTGACATCGGTTTAGTTAAGTCGAGTTTGAGTTGGTTGGTTCGGACCCTGATGTTGCGAGGTGTAACGGGCTCGGTTGGACTTGGTCAAACCTGGTCAACATGTTTAGGATGCATATTCTGTTAATATGACAGGTTTGGATTTAATTATGCTTACATGTATCGAGCGGTGCTATTTGATATGTTTCTTGTCTGTGTGACCGCAGGACGTCGAGGCGGAGTCGTGGCGAGACACGGTGGACCGGACTAGGCGCAGGTAATTTCGCAATGCTGCACAAGCGGGAGACGGCTCCGTTAGGGTTTAGCCGGCATAACGGGTTGGAGACCCGTTAGCCAAGGGCTATAAATAGAGGTGAGGGCTGCATACCCCTTAGGACACTTGAGAGCTCATTCATCCCTTTGTGGGTTGTGTTCCTCCCAAGAAGCTTGTGAGGCTCTTGGTGTTCTTGAGGATTGAGAGGGTTTGAGAGATGGTTTGAGGGTCTTACATGTAAACTTTCATCTCCATCTATATGAGAAATCTTGGGTTTGAGAATGATTTAAATTGTTCTTATTTCTAGTTTGTTCCTTCTCTCTGTTCTTCACTAGTATTCACCGCATTGTCTTTTTATGCCTCCGTTTCTTGCCAACGCTCTCTCTCGACTGCAATTTTTGTGTCAATTTGTTCTTTCTTTAGGCGTTCACCTTCGAGATGAGTTGGATATTTAGTTTAAATCTCGATTTCCTTGGGCTGAAAAGAACAGCAAGCACTTGGCAATCTCTCCTGCTTTTGTGTGTGAGTTCTGCTCGCAAATTTCAGCTTCTCTTTGGGTCTTGTTCGCAATTATTGTCTCCTTTCTGCTTTCTGCTTGATCGCTTTAGCTTTCTTTTCGCCTTCTCTTAGTCGCTATTGTTTTCGTTGCTCTCTTTCCGCTTGTTTTCACGCCGCTTGCACAATGTGTAGCTTTAATCTCGATTCTGATAGCCCTTTTCTTTTGTGCTTTGGATGGCTGTTTTGGATGGTTTCTTCGCTCCTTGTCGATTGATTTTAGCTATTTTAGGACAGAACCGACCGAAAATCTGCACTAATCTGTACTTCTTTTTGTTGGCCAGAAAAAATTGAAAATCTACAGTTCGGTTTCACTATCAAATATTTCTTCCTCTCTGCAGTCAAACCAAACAATATGCTCTGAATTTTTCTTCTCTGTTTTCCTGGTCAGAAAGCTACTTTTCCTCTTTTGTTGTCTCACCGCTGCTCGTCGTCGTTGTTGTTTTCGACTTAAGATGAATTTTGGTCGTGATTTGTTCCAGTTTACTTTGTTGACCGCACTCGCTTGGGAGAACTTCTCATATGTGTTCAAAGGTTTTTGTTTTTCTTTTCTGATTTTCCTCCATTTTGCATGCGATCAAACGGCAATATTTGCAATGAAATTTTCTGACTACTCTCGATTTATCTTGAATTGTTTAGTGTCGCATGCGTTTCAAATTTCAGCAAGATTAATTTTAATTTTCTGTGAGGTGCATTGTTTTGCTTCTTTTGAAAAAAAAGGTATGCAATTCTGGGGCGATTTTAAAAGAGAGCGACATTCACCCCTCCGTCGCCATTTCGGTCCTCACAGCTTTCTCCCTTGTCGCTCTCGTGACATAACCGATGATCGCTAGAGCGACTTCTGAATGAACAGCTAGCACTCCTAGCGTAGATTTTCTCATGCATACAAGAGGAGGAGGGATGGTAAAGAGGAGGTCCGTGATTTGCTTCGAGTGCGGTGGCCCCAACCACATTCGGGCAAACTGCCCCAAGCTGGGGAAGGGCAAAACTGACTTCGGCGGTTCCGGCAAGAGCGACTACATCAACAAGAACCGCAACACGAAGCCCTCAGCACCTGTCCAAGGCAAGAAGAAGTTCTGCGACTTTGGGAAGACCAAGAAGCTCTTCCACCGTCCCTGCCGCCGACGACCTCGACCTCGCCGAGGTGGAGGGATGGAGCGACGACGGACGGGTGATCAAGAACCCAAAGATGGCGATGACTTCTCCGGCATGTGCTTCATGGCCCTTGAGGGCGAGATCAGCGACAGCGAGCTCTACTCCGACTCGGACGAGGTATGCCCCACCTACGACCAGCTCAATCATGTTTTTCTTAAGTTGGGTGGTTTTCATGCTAGAGCTAAGACTAGGTGTACTGAGTTAGAGAAGGAAGTAGATAGACTGTCACGGGAGCTTACTTCACTTATATCTGCTCCCTCCCGTGACGAATGTGATACATGCCCTGATTTGATTGGTGATATGGAGAAGTTAAGGACTTCTTATGATAGTGTGACCTCTGAGCTAGATATTCTTAAGGTGGAGAATGTTAGTCTGCTAGCTGAACTAGAAATGACTAAGATTGCTGTTCCTTCATCTGCTATTGAGACTACCTTCTGCACCACATGTGAGGATAAAGACAATGCTTTTAGAGGTCTTTACACTATGCTTCTTGATCTGCCCGAAACATGTGAAAATTGCAATAATTTGAAAATAAACTTAAAAAGGGCAGATCATAAAATTGCTGAACTACAAGCCTTTTTACTTGAGCCAATTGATTCATGCTTGAACTGTCCTAAGTTAATCACGAACTCAAGTCGTCTCCAAACAGTTTCAAGATATGATTGATCATGATAGGAAGTTGGCTCAGTTAACTGCTGAACTCGAAGCTGTCTCCAAACATGTGTGAAGCTAACTAAGGACCTTCTAGAGAAGCCACCTTGTGCTTGAAGTGTGATTGTGGAGAAGGGGGAGAAGCCCCGGGTAAGGTAGAGACGCCTAGCGATGCGAACCAACCTGCTAGCAGTAGGACTGTTCCTTCTGAGTCGGCTGTGCGTGCACAAGCCAGTCTTCCCTCTGCTGTTGGTTGTTCTTCTGCTCCCCTACCTTCTGCTGTCTCCTCTCCTCCTTGCTCTTCTTGCACCTCTCTCTTTCGAGAGTGTCAGTACCTTATGAACACTCTCGAGAAATTTGTAGGAGGCAAGAAGAAGCTCAATCTTATTCTAGACCAATCAAAGATTTGCAAGTTCAATCAGAGTCTAGGATATGATTTTCGTGAGGATGTGAGGAAGCATCCACCTGTCGTGCTCGCACCCGTAGTCAGCAGTGTGATTGAGGTCAAGCCCAAGAACATGAATGTTCAATTTAAATCTACGGGCTTTGTCCAAAGGATTTCTGACAGCAAGGTGATTACACCTGCAGCTTCGGCCTCTCAGAAGGCGAAGCCATCTCATGCTACTTCAGCCTCTCATAGGCGAAGTATCATTGCACCTTCTGTCAGAAGGATGGACATTTGATTGACCATTGCTTCAAGCGCGCCAAGATCGCGCGAAGAGACCGTGATGAGTCTCTTAGGCGTATTCAGGGTCAGCCCCAGACCCCTTTGAGGATCACAAGTGTTTTTAGTGCTCATTCATCACTTGGTGTGTGTTCCTCCCAAGAAGCATGTGAGGCTCTTTGTGTTTTGAGGATTGAGAGGGAGAGGTTGGATTGAGAGTCTTGTAATCTTTCTTGTTCTAATGTCCATGCGTATGGGGACTCATTTGTAATCCTTGTTTGTTATGGAATGATCTCTTCTTTGAGTCTAGTTTTTGGTTGTTAATTGCTTCAGTTTCTTTTTCCTAGTTCTCTGTTGTCCTCATGAGTTGAGGTCTCTCTGTTTGATCTTTGAAGAAATAAGTTTCCACTGTATGCATCCTGTCTCTGAAGTCTTGTGGTTTATAGCCTCAATCTTTTGGTCAAAGGAGAGGTGCTAGTTTTTCTTTGTCTTAGACGAGTTCTGTTGGTGCTCTTTGATTTCAAAAGGGCGGCAGTCAATTAAACTTCTCTTCAGCCAAAAGCATTCCTTTCTGTCGAACAGCACTTCTTTGTGAAGCTGGCTGTTAAAAGATCAATCTATTCATGACAGCTATTTGGCTAACTTAGTTTCAGTCCAAGTCTGTACTAAAAACCTCAATCTGCATTTCGGTGAGAACATCTACTTCTCAGTGTGTCTCTTCTTTTTGTTTTTGCTTTTTATCTTTTCGGCAAGAACAAATCAGTGAAGCAATCCTTTGATTTTCAAGAAATTTTTTAGTTGATCAAACCGGTTGCTGCAGTGTTCAGTTTCTGCAGTATTCTAGACTGCATCTCGACGACTGCCTCTATTCTGCAGTTTGTTTTCCGGCCTGCCTTTTCTTTTCTTGAGTTCCTTTTCGTCTCAATTTGTCTCTCAGATTATCATGGTTTCTGGAGATGATTTTCTCTCTTATTTAATCTCAGTTTTATCTCCAGCAATCAGTTTCTTGCTGTCCACTTTCGAAATGGAATTTGGTTTTTAGCTCTATCTTTTCTTGGCTGATAGCAGTCCCAGCAGACCACAATATCACTTGGCAATCACTGCTGTCCTTCTGTGATTTTTGTCACGAAAAATTGCTGCCCTCTGCTTTGAGTTCCAGTCTCAGTTTTTTCAGTCTGTGTCTTTCTTTTTCTTTTAGTCTCGGCAGCCTTTCTTAAGTTCTTTTGTTTTTCTTCTTGCTGCTAGCTACTTTTCTTGGTTGGTCTTCTCCTGTTAGCAATTTGCTCACGGAAGGTGGACAGCAAGCTTGTTTACTCTTTCTTTTATTTCTTTACCGATCTTTGATCTTTTCGCATGCAGATCAAACAACAATATTTTCAGCTGAAATTTTTACTGATTACTCTCTGATTTATGCTGAATTGTTTTTAGTATCACATGCATTCCAGTGTTCAGCAGAATTAATTTTCCAAATTCTCGGGGGCGACTTTAAAGAGAACGACATTCACCCCCCCTCTGTCGCCATTTCGGTCCTACAACATATTAAAGATTACTAAACCATTCATGGATATAATACCTACAGAAAGAACATGAGCATCATAAATATTCTAAACTCTTATTACAATTAAAATCCAAGGGTAATAATCAAAGGATACTTAAATAGTCCTTGCGTCTTATATTTAATTTTTTTTTCTTCCTTTATTTGGAACGTGCAAGTGCAACAAGTTTATTTCTTCCCTTTCCCCATGCATGCTGACTTCATAACGGTACCTAAAAAAACAACAACAACAAGAGTGAGTCTAATGACTCAGCAAATATAATAGATAGTAACAAGAATATTCATGAACATCACTTCACAATTTCATCCATCAACCATATAAATAAACCATGCTATGAAAGATGATCAAAAATCTCTTTATCTCTTTCTCTTTTGCATTTTACCGGTAATGCAAAGTGTGCATCCGTCGATGCACACCCATGCTTGTACCATCTGGTACTGGGACCAATTGCCCATAGTCCACAAGTATGGGGACCTTTAGCCCATCATCAACATGACGGGGACCTCGGCGCTTGGTCATCTCGTGACCAAGACTTCAATAAATCAACATGATGCACATGCGTGAATGTCTCAATAAAATAGAACTTGCATCCACAATATCTATGCACCAGAAATACTCATGAACACTATAATTTGCAATCATCCTTAAACATCACCAACACATCCTTAGCACAACCATTAACACATATACTCATAATATACATCAAACATCGACATTTCACACTATCAATTTTAAGCCATCATTATACTTGCCTTTACTGAAGGAGCGAAGGGATCAAGCACGATCAGGAGCGAAGCCACCTATTCACAAGGCACTACTCAGCACAAAACCATAATACAATATTCACAACTGAGAAGTAAAAGTCTCTATGCCCAAAACCTGCAACTCCCTCTCCGCTTAACGGTTCTACACTCTGTCCGCTGTAGCAGCGCTCTTTAATTTTTTTTGTATCTTTAAAAATATTAAGCCATTCACAGAAACTGATATATTTCTGGATTCCTCACTTAAATACCTTCACTTTTCATGTAGATCATATATTTTTATTTTGATCCTAGAAAGGTGTAACTTAATTTGCAAAACGGAGGACGTTCTCTGTTTTGACAATCTGGGCAGCCAGATTCTAAGGCGTCCCAACCACAGTGTAAGGCTCTAAAAATTATGATTTTTATACAGTAGTTAGACTACTGAATTCCCTACATTTTTCTCAATTGCGACCAAAAACATAAAAATAATCTACTACCCATAAATCACACTTGAACAGCAATTTGCCCCAATCTGCACCTCTGACAGACAGCGATGTTCCCGACTCTGCTACGCCCAAATCCCATGGCCTAAAATTCTAGACAATTTACAGAAAATAGATCTTGTCGTCCTCTACAATTTTCCTTTGGGCAGACCCACAGGAAAATCGTTTCGTAGGTCTAAACTACGCAAACAGTCACACTGCGCGGATTGATCTGCAGGCAGATAGCAGGAAATCTCTAATCGGATAATCAATCTGCTAATCCCCTTCTAATCTCGTGCCAGGAACCCTAATTACTCTAAAAACAGAAATATTTGAGATGAGGGAGAGTTACCTAGGGGATCCCCTTGGGATCACCCGTCTTCGTCTTCCGGGCCAAAAACACCTCCCGACGATCGATCTCCTTCCTTCGCTCGATCGGCAGCAACGGGAATCTTTTTCACCAACAGCAGGGGGCTTCAATGAAGGGAGGAGGTGCTGCTGGACATGGTGGAGGCACAAGGGAAGAGGGGTGGCGCAAGGGGAGAGGGAGGTGGCGGCTAGGGTCGAGGGTGGGGCCAAGGCCCAGCCCGAGTTGTCGAAATTTTCAAATCCCTTTAAAATCTTTATTTAATTCTTTCCTATAAGGTCCCTTCCTCCAATTAATCGATTAACTCTCGAATCGCTTTTGGGGTATTACAAAGTCCTAGGCTCACTTTGACTCGGACTGAAAAAAGTGACATGACTTGTTTTGCAGTTTCTGATCGACTCATAGGGAATTTGAAGGTGAGGTCAGATCCCTTTTGCTCTCCCACTGCATAGGCTTCTTTCCTCCTTGATCCGCTGCATGGGTTGCTTAGCTTTCTCCTTTCCATCCCATGGGCTTTGAGCTTTTTGTTCTAGGTAGCAAATATGATTACCCTCCTCGTGCTTCTCCATTGCTTTGGGCCCGGAATTATCATAATATTCAAACCTAATAATAAACAAGAATTTGGCATAGGGTAGTATATCATTCCCACGAATAGAAGAAAATTCATTAAGAAACAAATTCACTTGACAATATTTAATGTGGCTCAATACTTCTTTCCAGGGAAATAATGTATTTGACTGAAAAGTGCTAAGCATGTGCGTATCCGCATCATCCTCCCCTTCTTCAAGAAAAGCCGTCCTCGGCTTTTGGTAGCCTGAAATTGTACTAAGCAAAGAATACAACGTATATGCATGGTATAGATATTTGTCATCAAAACTTATTTTGCTTAGCATATCAAGAACATCTGAAGACGTAGTAGATAAAAGGAACAACACATATGCATGGTATATGTATGAATCAATTATTGTGTCATTCTCGCTGTTCCACACAAACCAATTAATATGACAGTAACCATAAGATGTATACATTGCAATATTGTCTTTCATATCATTCTTCCTCCCATGAGAAAAAGTTGTCCTCGAGTTTGCTAAGCACATGGACAAGTCATTAATGGGTCAAACCAAATTAAGTTCCTTCCATGCTTTAATTGTGCTACTCTGATTATTTGTGCATGATTGTACATTAAAGGATGAATAAGTAGGCTTAAGAGATTTTTAAAACATGAAGCACTATTGTTGAAATTCATCTCAATGTGATCATGATATGGCACAAAAGATTGTTTATCCATAATATGAAATTTCAAATTTATCATGGAATGCATATTCGGTAAACATAAAATTTATCATCTATACCATAATTTTCAATCAAATTGAACTTATATGTATATGCATAGGTACTAACTAGTGATTTTAAACATGAAATTTCAGCAACATTCTCAATCACACTAGATTGCTCTTTAGGATCATCAAACATGATATAATATAAAGAATCATCAGGAGATATTCTCGTAAGAAATTCCTTGTGAGTAATCAATTCCACATTATGTAAATTGAGCAATGAAATTTCAGAACATGGAATTTTCATTCGTACATATGAGTTCTCACAAGTACTCACCGTTTCACAATTAATTTCAGCACCAATATTGTTATCTTTATTGTTCTCCTTAATTGATGTAAGTGTTGTAGGTATTAAATCATCATGACGTAACAACGGGACAACAAGTACTTCATCTTTAACTATGGTTATCTCCTCATCATTTATCTCCAATGGTGCCAGCTGTTAAACATTTGACTCCTCTTCTTCAATATCAATTTGCACAATGTAAGAAACAACACAAAGTATATATTAATGTGTTAGTTTCAAAATCAACTTCACTTTGTCTATCTTCTACTTCTCTCTTTTCTTTTGGTGTATCTCTCGCACTCTCAATTTGGATGCTCTCAAACTCACATATGGTGGAATCACACAGCTCGCTCTTTTTAACACTCTCACTCAATTTGGCTATGTGGCTCTCATTCTCATATGGGTTTTGATGCATCTCAATTGTTGTATGTATCATTGGGGCAGCACAAGATGTCTCTTTTACCGAAGGGAAAGTCCCTTGCTCGATCATCTTCTCATGTGTCACACTAGTGGAACCAAATGAGCTAAAGTATGGACATGGATTGAACCGTGATGTACATCTCTCCATAAGTCTCTTCTCCTGCTTAATAGCACAATTCACAAGATCATGCATGCTACTAAAATATTTATGTTGAAGTGCAGCTGTGATATCAGAATTCAAGCCTCCTTTGAAGTATGCCATCTCTTTTAATTCACTCTCGATCGCTACACGACGCAATGCATCTTGCAATGAAAATAATAATCTGAATCAGATTACTCCCTTGTGTGATACTCTCCAAGCGATGAAGCAATCCCCACTCATAATAGGATGGCACAAACTCATTTCTCATGATCACCTTCAAACCTTCCCAAGATTTAATAAATCATTTTCCAGATAATTGTTACCACCAACTATAAGCATAGTCTTTAAACTGCATAGTGGCTCGCATCACTTCTTGGTCTTTGGAAAGCTTATGAACTCTAAACTCTTTCTCCAATCGCCATTCCCACTCAAGATACTCATCTGGATCTTCACTTCCACAGAACGGAATAGTCACATTGTTGGGTTTGGAATCGCACCATGAGGAACGAAATCTCAAGATTCATTCTTATTTGGTTCACACCGAGAAACGAATTGTTGAATATCCCGTCATGGTTAGTTATGCAACATATATATGTGGAAATCACTCAATCTCACTATTTTCTCTCCCAAGTAAAGTTCTTACCTTCCAAGTGAATTGAGGCCAAAAAAACTTACACTTGGTGGTGGCTATAATAACAAGTGGTGACCAAGCGGATTTAAAAGTGACTCACAATTGCAAACAAAGATCAATGTGACTCAATGCAAACAAAGGAATAAGCTAAATAGAGATAATCTGAAATTAAGGATTAATTAGCTTGTTTTGCACCAAGTATTGGGAGAGACGCTAGCCAATTGCAAAAATATGAATATAAGGGCACAAGATTGCTCAAGAAATTAAATCACTCAAACTGAAATTATGAACTCGAACCACTCACCCAATCAGCCTTCTCTCTCTTTTTCTCTCTTTTTTGCTCACCTTTTTGCTACCGTACATTGACCCAAATATGTTCAAATAATTGTTCTAAGTCTATTCAGGTATGTGGGTCACAAACTTTTTATGGAAGGTAGGGGTACAAAGGTATTTTTTTTATCGGCTGGAGTGGGTGATGTACAAGCCCAATGTTCAGCTATAAGTATTAAGGAGCAGCCCTCAATGCAATATCAATGACTAGTCTCAGGTATTCAAAGGATATAAGTGAAGCTCATATGTATGTTGTTCGGCTGTATGGTGTTCAAGGAAACCAACGTGAGCACTAACTCCTCTCTTGGATTTCGGATAGCACCTCCCTAGAGTTGGTTTCGGATGGCAACTTCCAAATGGATTAGGAGGTGGACAGCTAGCCAAAACCGACTTGGATTCTAGGATTGTACTTGGATTGATCTGGGGGGAGTTGTAGACACGGACTCAAATTCAAGAGTAAATTGAATCTACTTTTTTCGTTTTGTGGGGACACAAGATCAAGTTACGCAAAGGAACACAAAGATTAGCACGTAAACAAAATTTCTAATGGAGGAAGACTTAATAAAACTCACAAAAATAGCAGATGCAAAACTAGGGTTTGGATTTTTTTGGTGTGTGTTTTCGGTTTATGGACTATAGGACAGCAAGTAATAAACTGAAATTTAAAGGGATAAGATCCTACCGAGTAAACCGCGCTCTGATACCAAGATAATACGGGGTCGCTCGATCTTCTCGACGTAGGATGGATACTCACGGAAGTCTTGATGAATCGTAATGATCCTCCAATGCCAGTGCAAGGGACAAACACTCTTTAATCTGCCAAAACACACTCGTGTTGATTTCGCCGACCACCAAGCGAAGATCTATCGTGCACCTAATTCCCAATGGAAAGACTGAGCAATCTTGATTGAAGAAAATCACTCCTAATTCCCAATGGAACTTCAGCAGCAATGCTAAACTCGAACAAACTTTAGTAGATTGATTTTTCTCAAACGTGGTTTGAATTTTACAGGGGTGGTGGCTATCTTTTAAAGAGATACAAGGGGTGGAGAGTCGGCCAAGCACTTGGAGGCTGAATAGGACTCAATTACAAAGCCCTAGGCTCACTTTGACTCGGACTGAAAAAAGTGACATGACTTGTTTTGCAGTTTCTGATCGATTAGTATGGAATTTGGAGGTGAGGCCAGATCCCTTTTGCTCTCCCAATGCATGGGCTTCTTTCCTCCTTGATCAGTTGCATGGCCTGCTTGGCTTTCTCTTTTCCATCCCATGGGCTTTGAGCTTTTTGTTCTTGGTAGCAAATATGATTACCCTCGTTGTGCTTCTCCATCGCTTTGGGCCCGAAATCATCATAATATTCAAACTTAATAATAAACAAGAAATTGGCATAAGGTAGTATATCGTTCCCATGAATAGAAGAAAATTCATTAAGAAACAAATTCACCTGACAATATTTAATGTGGCTCAATACTTCTTTCCAGGGAAATAATGTATTTGACTGAAAAGTGTTAAGCATGTGTGTATCCGCATCATGATGTGTTTTCAACCACGTCGGTTGTTCGACCACCTGTTGGCTTACAATCACGTAGGTTTTACGACCACGTTGATCTTTTGACTTGTAGTATGGTTTTGACCATGTTGGTTGTTCGACCATCTTATTGGTTTACGACCACGGTGGTTACGACCATGCAACCGACTAGTTTCGAGCACATTGGTTGTTCGACCAGTTGTTGGCTTACGACCACGTTGGTTTCGACCACTTTGCTGACTGATTATGACAATGTTGATTGTTCGATCACTAGTTGGCATTTGATCACGTTGTCTATGACTACGTCAGGTTCTGACTGCACTCATTTTCGATCGTGTTGGTTTTGGTCTCGGTGGTTATCGACTACAGTGACCTCTGTTCGGTAGTCAATTTCCAACTAGGTTGAATTTCCGATTGGGCTGATTTCCAACGAGGGGTCAGTATTCGACTACGGTAATATTCAAATGGTAGTCGATTTCTAACCATGTTGTACTTCTGTCTGGTAGTCGGATTCTTGACCACTCTGTGAGCGCGTGACCACGTTGTTGAGACTTACGACCATGTAGTAAGTTTCGACCACATTGTAGGTCTCCGACCACAATCTGTTCTCTCTTGTGTTTTCTCTCAGGTCTTTGGTCTTTCGAGTAAGCTTTCAACTCTAGTCCTCATAGCTCAGTAGCTATCAGAGAAAAGGTTAAGTGAATACTTGGAGAGGATTTGAACGCAACATTCACCCCCTCTGTTGCCTATCCGGTCTTACAGTATTATCACAGACGGTTCCATAAATAAACCATTTGTGATAGTTTCCCTATAAATATACTCCAATGATAGGTTCTGCTCACAGAGTACTCACTCACTCCGTCTCCACTGCCCCTGTTTGGTTTTGCTAGATCTGACTGCTCACCGCGCACGACGCTGCCTCTCCCTCCCGTCGTCATCCGTCTCTCCTTCCCGACGTTGTTCGCCTCTCCCTCCTGACGCCGGTCGCCTCTCCCTCACGACGTTGGCCGCCTCTCCCTCACGACGCTGGCCGCCTCTCCCTCACGCCTCTGCCTCTCCTTCCCGATGTCATTCGCCTCTCCCTCATTGGTCTATCTTGTGGTCTATCTCAATAGTTGGCTAATTTGTTTTGTGATCTTCAATAGTTGGCTAAATTGTTTTATGACCTTTAGTACTTCATGATATATACTTTACTTGTTAGCTACAAGATCTAATACTAAAATTGGATATTGAAGCTTGAGCTCTAAATTTTTACTATTACTGTCATTTGTCAATCTTGTGGTTTGTCTCAATAGTTGGTTAATTTGTTTTATGATCTTTAGTAGTTGGCTAATTTATTTTATGACCTTTAGTACTTCATGATAAATGCTTCACATGTTAGCTACAAAATCTAATACTCAAATTAGATATTCAAACTGAGCTCTAAATTTTTACTATTACTAACATTTGTCAATCTTGTAGTCTGTCTCAATAGCTGGCTATTTTGTTTTGTGATCTTCAGTAGTTGGCTAATTTATTTTATAACCTTTAGTACTTTATGATATATGCTTCACTTGTTAGCTACAAGATCTATTTGGAATGGCATGTTACAGTTCCAAAGAGATCTTGTAGCAATAATATATGCCACATAGACCATCAAAGGCTATGAAGCAAGTTACACACTCTAGCGTGTCAGGTTCAATGAACTTGAGACACTAGTGTGTGTAATTTGATTCATAGAACTTTGTTTACACCCATAACTCACTGCAGTTAGTTTTTTCTTAGAAGAGAGATGTCATCCACACAGTGTCATCGTCGTCATCTGAGTCTCATGCTCCCAAGATTGGGATAACTAAGCATAGCCAAGGGGTATCGAAAAGGCCAGAGGGCCGAATGACCATCACAGTGGTCTCTCCGGATGGAGTCCCTCTGCAACCGAAGAAAGTAGTGGCATCATTTCGGATTACCTGCAGGATAATTGGAAGGCAACGGGTTCCCATCACCATAGCAAGCTAGAAAGATTTGGCAAAGGATCAGAAAAATCAGCTATAGGAGGAAATAACAAATTCGTTCGAGATCCCAGTAGAAGTATAAGGACTCGTGCAAGAGCAGGCGCTCCTTGCAATGCGAAAAGCATGGAAGAACTTTTGGAGCACTCTTGTCACGCAGTATGTGGCCAAGGATCTCACGCACTTCACGAGGTATCCTTTCGTGTTGCCGGAAACATGGAAGGCCTTTGTGCAGATGAAGACAACGACCGAATTTGAACAACAAAGTGCGGTGCACAAGGCTCTCCAACACAAAACACTCACCCTCACAAACTCGGCCACCAGGTGCGTGGGTAAAATCCCGTGGGAGGATGTGGGGCGAGGCTGCAATCCGATCGGAGGCCTCCCCGCCATTTGCTGGGATCGCAAATGAGCGCGTCCGTAATTGGTTAAGAGTGAGGTCATCAATCACATCTTCGGGTGTCTCTTTCAAAGACCCCACAGACGAGGAAGTGTCCCAACGCCTAGTAAAATATGTTAAACTACATAGTTGTTAATACCTCTTGAACTTCATGGTTTCAAAAATAACATGATTGCCTCTTGCAGCAATCATTGACCACCGAATCTTTTCGAGACTCCTTTCAAGAATACGGTAGAGATATACTATCATAGGCTCGAGAAACAAGGGGCACCTAGGTCGTACGCGAGGCCTGGGGGTTTACGTATTTTGGAGGCACGGATTGCCAAATGACTCCAAGACATATAGGAGTAGAAAGAGATCCAAGGCCTATCGCAACGAACAAATAAAACAGGTGCTTCGTGCACAACTTGAGGAACAGCTATCTACCGCACTTCAAGAGCAGACTACATCACTTCGAGGAGAGATAGATTCATTGATGAAAAAACTAAGACAAGTCCGCAACTAATCGCAACTCACCCTCGTTAATGTGGTACCCAATCCCCCTCAATGTCAAAGTAGCTGCGCGTCCACGTCAATTACTAAACTTAGCGATGCCCACTTATCTATCGATGACATCCAGATAATGTACCTCTTTAGAATGCTACATAGATAGATATCCCTGGTAGATGCCTTGGCTCATCTTGTATCGTTATATAGGAGCTCACACCTTGCATCCTCAGAGTCAGAATTATTGGCTCCATTCCCATTAACGCTGTGCGGGGGATGGCGTATCCATGACTGTCAAGTACGCTGGTGCACGGTGTACAAGTAGAGACCGGTTTCATGAAGATTCAAGTGGACATGATTAATGATGTTTTCAAGATCGTCCCTCTTGAGAAGCCCTCAAACAAAGAGATTACGATATTAGGGGATATCATCCACACATTCATCCAGTGGCCTAAGAGGGACATCACCCTCGACTCGTACATGCCATGATCTCTACATCCAGTGGCCCAAGAGGAACATTGCCCTGGACCTATCACATTGGCTTCGGTGGCTCCACCTCCAGCTTTAGTTCTGAAGCCTGTTGCATCGGCTCCTGTAGAGACGCCACCAAAAATATATCATAAGCGAGGCTCTAAGACCCAACCGAAGAAAATTAAGGCCCGTCTCGAGCCATGGAAGTTCATTGTCGGAGTGTCATTGGTGCCCGAGTCACAACTACCCTAGCTTGGTCTGGTTTGCAATACATTGTATACCTGGTACATGCAGATGTCTAAAATGAAGCCAAACCGGTATAGTGGATTCATTGTGAGATACACAGAGTGCATTTCCTCCACAACTTGGGCTACTTCGTCGTGACTTTCGAAGATTTATTCTTACTATTCAATCTCGACGAACTCAACGCCTCAGTTCTACGATCTTTGAGCCTTTGTAAGTGTACTGTACAATGAAGTTCTACATTTACGTCGTACCGATAAATGTCATTACTCTTTGCTTATGTATAATACATGATCCAACAAGTCCGGTGACGGTGACAACCGGTGGGTTTCCTCGACCCACACTTGGTCTCTGAGCAATCCATCAACGAAAATGCATCATTCGTCCAAAATTACATGACAAGCGGATTGATTGCTCACAGTGACAAGGAGTACATCATGGTACCCTTCAACCAAGAGTAAGTGCTTCACTAGTTACCACACAAGTTCATTTGTACTTCATATGCAACATGAACTTAGAATTAATCACTATGGCGACACACATTACTAGGTCTCACTAGATTTTGATTGTGATTAGACCAAAGTGGAGCAAGGTAATACACCTTGATTCCCTACTTAGGAGCAACCACGACTTCACTCATGTACAAGAAGCAATTGACAAGTAAACTCATTTCCTCCATACATAACTCTATTGTAATCTTTCATTCGTTTGCAATGGCCGAGGCTAACTTTTTGAAATCACGTAGGTCGTTTACCGCTTATGTTGTCCATGGAGGAAGACACAAGGAATCCAGTGACACACTGCGACATAGGACACGATTTCTAGTACCCGCTACAACACAGCAATCCTATATTACACTTTGTTATAATACCTCTAGAATTGACAATACATATGTATACAATTCTATTTTTGCAGTACCACCAGCAGCTACAAGGCAACGTATGTGGATTTTACGTTTGCCGCCATATGAAGGAAATCATGGACACTACGATAAATGATCCAGAGGTCTATCAACCTTCCAATAATTATTATTTTCTGATTATATATATGTATATATATACACACACATGCTAATCATTGACTTAACATTGCTCCTAGCAACAGCGTGTGCATTTCGACGAAAGTGCATTTGATCTTGACAAACTCGTCGAAATTTGTGGAAACCTCTCCCAATTCTTGCTAGCAGAGATCATAAACAAGACTGGAGAGTTCCACCCCGGCAATGGTGATTAGATGTTGAAACATTGGATTTAATTGTAATCACTCAATTATGCTTAATCAAACAATTCATTCAATTTAATTCATTTATGATATTTGCGTAACGATTGTCACGCTATATATATGATCTGTTTGTGTTGTTTCATTCATCTGTGTGATTTATGTAATGATTGTTCTATGTTATATATACGTGATCTTGCTTGTTTTCAGAGAGCATGGCTAGCATATCCTGAGGCTAGCTGAAAAAGAGCAAATAAAATCGCTGTTGAAATAGCTATCACAGACGATTCTATGTTCCAAACCGTCTGTGATATATATATATATCCCAGATGGTTTCAAACACCGAACCATCTGTGATATGATTGATATCACAGACGATTTTTGTTATTAACCGTATGTGATATGGTGTATATCACAGACGGTTCGATGTTCGTGTTCGAACCGTGCGTGATATACACCATATCACATACGGTTAATAACAAAAACCGTCTGTGATATCAGTCATATCACCGACGGTTAATACAAAAAATCATCTGTGATAGTCAAGTATTAAAGACGATTAATACAGAAAACCGTCTATGATAATTGAGTATTATAGACGGTTTTTTCTAAAAAAAACTGTTTGTACTGTAAGTTATCATAGACGGTGTGTGAGTTGTCTGTGATAACCAGCTATTAGTCATCTGTGATAACCAGCTATTATTATTGACATATAAACGTAGACAGTTCAGAAACAAGGACGGAGCATCATCTGTTTATCAATGCCATCGTGTCGCACTGTCTCAGGAGTTGGGAATTTGGGATGATGGATGCTGCCAATAATTGCCATATCAAGGATTAGCAAGTGCTGGAAAATTAAGGTGATGATTCACAAACGCAGCGTGTGTTTGCAATGAAAAAGGCCAAGAGCTAATGTATCGGATGCATCGATTTACATACGCAGGCGCAGTGTGTTTGCTGTGAAGAAGACCAAGGACTAATCTGCCGAAGATGGAACTGAAAACGAGCCCAAGATAATAAGAGTAGAACAATGCAAATAAGTGCCTCGTTGCAACAAGGAACAGCTAAGTTCATAGCAAAATAAAAGAAGTGGAGGCACAGGTGCTTCAAGCTTAGAAAGCTATGTGCGTGAGAGTGTAGACAATACGGAAAAGGGGAAGTTGATGCAATTCAATATCCTCTGATTATCTAAGGCGCAAGCTAGGTACCATCTGATTCTGCGGTAATTAGTGTTTTTTACTCTTAACTGAAACAAATTCTAGCATATAGCTGTGCATATACATGGGCGACTTGGAGCCACCACGTTAGCTATAAGGTTCTATAAATTCCTATATTAACAGAAGGAAAAAGAATAAATATCGTCTCTTATCCGGTGGGTATAAATTATAATAGTAATATTGTAGAGTTTTTATAGTTGCTAGCCGAATACTCGTGCTTTGCTATGGATCAATAAAATCACATTATTCCAACACGTTGAGTCGATATTCTTGAGATCGATCTGCCTGACCCACACGCTCAGCCGCGTCGTGCCTCCACACCCTCGACTCTATCGCACACCCAATGGAGCCCTGCTGTTTTTTCTTGTCAGACAATTTTAGTGTGGTAAAATTTATTTTTTAGTAGATTGTTTTTTCTGTTTTTGGTAGAGAATTTTTAGTGAGGTGGTGCAAGGGAAAGTTGAGAGAAGCAGATGAATCACCACCAACTTTCTCTTTTATATAGTAAAGATATAACAAATATTATATTTTTCAATTAAAAAATATTAAAATTATATAACAATACAACTCTATTTTCCAAGAGCTATTCATCGATGGACACTGTTGATCACCCGTGTGTGTAATTGATGGATCGTTCAATTTTGCTTTTGGCGGCATGTGAGAGCATAAAGTATGCATAGCTTCCATATACTTCTGTTTCTTAGTGCGATGTATTTTTAGTTTGGAATACAACTCTATTAAGATAAGGAATAAATTTATCTTACATAAATCTTTATCTTTGTAAAAAATCTACTTAACACCTCAACTATAAAACCGGTGCTTAACAATCCAAACTTACAAAACTGGGTAAATTTACATCCTGACGGTTTTAGAGGACAGTTTTGATGATGTGGATCCGTAGTTTTCACCAAATTGATGGCCATATCATAGGATTTTGTTAACAATGATCCGATTCAAGGATATTGACATCCATATCATCGATCTCTTTCTTCTCTCTATATTCTTTTTTTTTTGTTATCCACTTTCCTCTCATTTGGATCCCCGTTATGTCAAACACCACTCTGAGTTGGATCCCAATTAGCAAAACCACCTGGTTTTGGAAGTTTAGAAAATTAAATATCTAGTTTGTAATTAAGGATGTGTAGGAGCAAGGATAACCGACTAGAGGGGTGAATAGAAGATTCTAAAAATTCTTGCTATCTAAAACCGATTTCTACAAATTTAGAGCTAAGTAAGATTTATATTTCAATTCAAGACCTACTCAATTATAGTAAAGCTAAGGCACTACAAGACAAGCATATACAAATATATTTCTAGCACAATTAAATATTACAATCACAACATGCTAGAAATATAGATGTGAAAAGTAGAGGCAAAGAAATAACCAAAAGATGACACACGATATTTTGCCGTGGTATCGAAGACTTGCTGGTTTTCACTAGTCCATGTTGAGGAAAGCACAATCAACTTGGCCCAGCTCCATGAATTAATCATTGCTTCTCAATTCCACTAATGGTTGTTCTTTCTCTACTCTGGATATGATGAACACCGAGCCACTCACAATTTGGCACCGGGTCTCTTTACAATCTCCTTGAAGAGATCACCGTGCAAACTCCCGCCAAGCCGTCTAGGTGCCGGCAAGCACCAAGAGTACTGAATCACAAGCTTCTCTTGACGGCAATCAAGTGCCAAGGATCAATCTAGAATGAATACACTTGAATTTGGCTCAAATACCTCAAATGAATGTAACAAGAGTAAATGAGGTGTGTAGAGAGTGCTATTAGCTTAAAGATGTTCAATGAACTATCTAACCTTTGTCCTTAAGCTGGTAGAGGGGTATTTATACCCCCATCAACCAAATTTGACAGTTGGAGGCAAAGTCCTGACAAACTCAGGGCGAGCGGTAGTACCGCCGTTCATTGACCAGTACTACCACACTTGTACTGACAACACAGTAACAGCTATAGCAGAGCCTCTAAACTAGCCATTGAAAATGCGGCGCGGTACTACCGTTTGTCTTGAGGATCAAAAATGGTCATCTCTGGAAAAAACGTACTTACAGGATCCAGCAGTACCGCTCAAGAGTTACGGTCATACTGCGATGCGGTAGTACCACCATATAAACTTCAGTACTGTTGTTTTCCAGAAAAGCAAAAGAGTTTCAAAAGGAACTCTCTGAAAGAAATGTATCGTCAACTAAATCTTGATACTTCTGGGTTGTGGTAGTACCACACTACCTTTCTGGTCATACCGCACTGCGATAGCACCGCCGAATAAACTCCGATACTACCGATTTTTCTGAGAATGCATAGTTTGCTTTCAATTTAAATTCTAAGTGCATGCATGATTCTAAAGTGATCCAAATGGCATAAGAACATGCCGTTAAGCTAGTAGCTATGATCCCTCTTAATAGTACATCATCTATGATCCCTCTTAATAGTACATCATCTAACTTAAAATCCGATCTTCTATCTTTTTCTTCTAAGACCGATAAAATTAAAATGGATTCTATACTATCTATACCTTTGTCTTGAATTATATTGATCTTGATGTTGTTCTTTATCGTGCAATTTCAGGTTTTCACCTTCGTCAGCGGAACTAAACCTTTCAAACACTCAATAAATATGTTAGTCTTATATTTGCATATTGTTATTAATTATAAAATTATTTTTAAGAGTCTAGATGCTTTCAGAGTGTTGAGTGAACTTTTTGTAAAGTTGAGAAGTGTAAAAGGAACTTATTTCTTAAGATAATAAATACATATTTGATATGGTTAGCACGAGACCGTGGACATAAAGACCGCTTGGCCAGGCTACCAGCTTCTTGCATATAGGAGCCCCGCATACGAGAAGTAGTCCTTGGCAATGCCCAGCGAAAACTTCTGCACATCAATTGAGCACTTGCTGCCTCGCTGGTCGGAGCTAGGTTTTGGACGAAAGAAGCTGGGATGGTCACTCCGTGCCGAACCGTGAAACCTGCTAATTACCGCTACATATATTGGGGAAGTGTAGCCTAAGATCCTGTTCTTTTTGGCTGCGGCTTATGGATTTTGACTGAAATTTTTAAATTTTGGCTGTTTACGGTACAGATTATGAAGAGATCGATACTCACTTGCGATTTTGGCTGGTACAGATGTTAAACTTTTAACGTATACTACGTTTAACTTGTAGACCCCATCTTGAGAAAATAACTCGTTTAAAAGTTAGATACTGTAACAGCTGCCAAAAACCAGCTGATTTGTGCTCTGCCAAACACCCCCTAAGACTTGAAGGCAGAAATGGTGAAGCTACTTAGGTTTTGCATATCAAGGTGAAAATATTTCATCGTTAGGATACGGATCCGACACAGCTAGGACGCACCAAATGCGGAGGTATCCTCATGGTTGGAATATGCTAGATGCATTCGAAAAAAAAATGCTAGGCACGTTTTCAAGTCTAATTAGTATCTCCGTCTATGCATGTGTCCATGTCGACACGTGCTCTAAAAATCCGTGTGAAGTTGAAGAGCTTGGAGACGTCACCGCCGCGTCGGCGTCATCATGGCCTCCAACTGCATCACTGTGCATGGTGTGCACGGGAAGAACTATTGCAGCATGTCCAGTCCAGTCCAACGCCCGTAGGCCGTATGTAGTGTCCCATGTGTGACCTCGACGAGCGGCAGCTCAAGCCCGGCGAGCGCGGCCTCGGTGATGGCCTCGCAGAACCCGGAGCAGTATGTCGTCGAGTCCTTGCCCGTTGCTGAACACGGATGTGTAGGTGAGCTGCGTTGGGAGTAGCAACGACGAGGTGGATACTGGATAGTGCTAGCATTGCTGTGCCAGCAGCTAGGGGTGCAAACGGGTTGGGTTAATTTCGATCGATCCGGCACCGAATCCGATTGGTACCGAATCCGATTAGTACCGAATCTGGAGAAAAAATATGGGTTAGAATATGGTAATAGCAATATCCGTCCTGAATCCGATACGTTTTTAAGTTTGATTTCAGGTTAGTGCTACTATTTGACGTTTCATTTTCTTTTGCAATGGTAAAATAAAATCTTCCACATTAGCTATTAAGTAGTAACATCAAGTGTTGACAGTACGTCCTCCTACTCCATTTATTATACTGCATGCATTCCTTACAAACAAGTAGGGGTGCAAACGGCTCGAGTTAATCCCGACCAATCCGGCACCAAATCCGATTGGTACCGAATCCGAAAAAAAAAATATGGGTTAGGATATGGTAACAGCAATATCCGTCCGAATCCAATCCGTTTGCACCCCTACCTGCAGCCACATAGATGGTACCGCTCGGTTGGACTGAAAAGTTATGGCTTATGACTGAAATTGCACTGTAACGGTTAAAATTTCACTGTAACGGTTGAAAAAAGAACGGCAAAAAAGCTCAAAAAAAGCCAAAAATTCAGAAAAAGATGAAATTTACGAATAGTGAAAAATAAGCCAAAAGCTAGAAGCTGAAGTCGAAACAAGCGGAGCGGTGTAGAACCCACCGAGGACTACGGCATAATTATTTTTATAAGAGAAAATTATAGGATCATAAATGATAATCGGAGAGAGGTGAATAATCCGTTATGAAAGTCATCTAAATCTATAAAGACAACAAGAATAAAAAAAACACCAAGACTATTGTTTTTTATTTACGCTGGATGCTGAGCCACATACTACTCTCGACACTGTAGCACCATTTGCTTCTCCTGTGCAATGCGCTGGCAATTAATGCTTTGACAACATGTGATGTTCTGATGGAAAGCAAAAGGACCTATGCTTCAGTTTGCTGCTCTCTTGCACACGAAACGAGGCGAGGAAACAACTTTTTGACTTATCATACGAGGTAGGAAAACAACCGCGTGGTGATGAAGCCGAGCATTGCCTCTGGGTACGCGCAATAAAGAAAAAATCACAGGACTAGCTCTAATTTTATCTTTATTTATAATTTAGAGTCTAAAATTTAGACAAATCATAAGTTCATAAGTTTTAATCCAATTCCAACAGCAAAGGGACTGGAAGCCCTTTTTAGTATAGGTTTTTCAAAATTCTAACTTTTCTAACTCGTCACGTATCGAAGTCTCTAGGACCGCATCTCTCATAGTACGTATCTTCCACCTCGTCACCGACCATGATCATCTCTATGCTCAACCTGCATATGTAAAAACCAAAGAACAATTTTCGGCACAAATTCGTCCCAACATGACCTATATCAGTCCACACACATGCAACACACCTCAAGTAACAATAAGAAACATCATCAATTATTCATCATAATTAACCATTATTAATTATTTATCATCAAAATATCTTAGATCTAGTCATATGGTCTAACAAAAATTATACTGTAGCTTCCTAAATCTATGAAGCTACATCACTTTACTCTCTAAACTTGTATTTTATTTTCTTTGTTTTTTAAACCTGTCTCTGTTTATATGGTTACTCGTTTCCTCCGTTTGTTAATAGAAATGGCTAAGCTGGTGCACGCCCTCGCCCACAGTTGGCGCATTAGGCTACTTCGGTGGATGTACGTCGAGCACGAAGAGGAACTTAGGGAGAAGCTGAGGCGGGTGCGTGAATAGAACCAGAGGCTGCCCGGAGCGCTCGATGCCATACTCACCGATCGCCCCCACCTGCACGCTCTTGCGACGTCGCCGGCTAATGCGGCTAGGGAGGAGGCCGCCAGAGAGCCGACGGCCGAGCCACGGCCCGAGGCCAGGACGGTCTGCGTGCGCATGGATACCTCGAACTCGGACGCCAAACTCGTGAGTCGAGTAGTTACACATCGCATTGCCAGTTGCCATGCATGTTTACTTTTCTTGATTACGCGTGTGTAAAACTATTTTGCCGCTGGCGCGCGGATGCAGACTGTGAAGAACGGCTACCAGTGGAGGAAGTACGGGCAGAAGGTGACGCGAGACAACCCTTACCGCAGAGCCGACTTCCGCTGCGCATTTGCTCCTTGTCCCGTGAAGAAGGTAACTGCGAACATATTATGAAAAGAAACATCTCTCAGATTTACACTTGGTGTTGGAATTGAATCGCTTAATTCTCTCTCTTGTTACTCTAGATAAATCAATATTGGGATTGAATCACTTAATCTTTTCTGTTACTGCTGCTGTTACGACTTAACAGGAATTACACGGCATAAATAAGCCTTATGCATACACACGACCACCATACACCCACTAACTCTACTAACTTGTCTATTCTTATACCTCCTAGAATCTCTCAATGATCCGCATAAGACCACTTCTCACGGCGCTTCAACTTCCGACTTCCCTCGTACGCGAACGCTTTGACTGCTACAATGTCCTTCCAAGTACCGACTACTACAATGATCACAAACTGCTACAGTATTCAGTGTACAATACTCGGAGCTGCAGGACTTGGTGTATAGTACTCGTTTGCTACAGTACTCGATGTATAGTGTTCGAAGCTACAGTACGCGATGTACAGTATTCGGACCTCTGACTTCGACTTCGCAGTTTCAACCTAGTACAAATCATCAAGATTAATTCTAACATTCTCCCACTTAATCTTGATCTGTTGACTCACCAATACGGATCACCCGCATCTTCTTGTCACAAGTAACGGCTTTTACCTCATCATCATTGTCGGTCTCACACCGACTCCTCCAGTGACGATGGCTTCACACCACCACCTTCGGTTTCACATCGAAACTTCACATAGCGGCTTCACATCGCTATCGTCGTCAGTCTCACACCGACTTCTCCTTGCAACAACATCGCACTGCCGTTGGTGCCGACATCATACCGACTCTTCCTCATTATGATGGCCTTTGCAACTGCCAACAGCCTCTACACTACTAACATGCAAAGACCTATACAATATAATCAGTACATACAAAAGACTAAATTAAACATGCAAATACAAACTTTGTCAAGATTATTATCTAACAAATTTATTTCCCCCTAATCTTGATTGACCACACTATATGAATCTTCGCAAAAGAGTTGGCTCATCATCACTCTGAACGTCACAGAGTAGCATTTTTTCCTCCTTTTCTTTTTCTTTCACCTCCTTTCCTTTCTCAGGGCACTCATATACGAAGTAACCAAACTCTTGGCAGTTATAGCACATCACCTTGGTTTTGTCAAATTTTCTTCGATCACCATCATTGTTAGTGCTACTGGAGGAGTCCTTTCCATCTCGCTTTGACGACCGATTCTCCCACTCGGCCTTGATGAGAAGCAGATGCTCTTCATCCCCCTTCTCACGCTTGCGTATGCACTCTTCGTACGCTTTGAGGAGGCTAATCGCCTCCTCGAATGGCATGGTATCCACATCAAAGAATTGCTCAATTACAGCAACAACCTACAAAAACTTGTTAGGAACCGGATCGGGCAGCTTCTTGACGAGTGTGATATCCTCTAGGGTGGCACCAAGATCATGAACTTGCTCACAAGCCCATTGATCTTGCCGTGAACTCATCGATGGAGTCACTTTGCTTCATGTGTAGGGCATCAAATTAAGCTTTTCAAGGTCTGCAACTGCACCTTCTTGACTCGATCGGCGCCGAGATATCTCATATTCAAGCTCTCCTATGCCTCTTTGACTGTCTTCTTCTTGGCAACTGGTGCTCGGGAATGGCTTAAAAGATGCACGCAAGTGCCATCTTATCATTTCTCCTCTCCACGACCACTCCGGCCACAAGTTTGATCGCCTCCCAGATGTCCTGCGTCTCCATACACGCCTCTATATTGATCGCTCAGGTGGAGTAATTGGAGGAGGAGAGCATCGGGTACTGTTGAGAGACGCCTCCCTCCCTTGTCGACCGCGCCATCGGCTGCTCGGTGATGGACATCTTGTTGAAGTGAAGGTACTTAGGCATACATCAAACCAGGAACATATGAACTCAGGCTCTGATACCAATTGTTGGGATTGAATCGCCCAATCCTCTCTCTTGTCGCTCTAGATAAACTAATGTTGGGATTGAATCACTCAATCTTTTCTATTACTGCTGCCGTTATGACTTAACAGAAATTACATAGCTTAAATAAGCCTCATGCACATACACATGACCACAACGCACCCACTAACTCCACTAACTTTGGCCTATTCTTATGTCTCCTGGAATCTCTTCATGATCCACATGAGACCGCTTCTCACGGCTACGATCGCTTCTCACAGCGCTTCAACTTCTGACTTCCCTCGTACTCGGACGCTCCGATTGCTACAGTGTCCTTCCGAGTATCAACCGCTACAGTACTCGGTGTACAGTCTCGTTTGCTACAGTACTCAATATATAGTATTCGGAGCCTCTAACTTCGACTTTCGCAGCTTTGATCAAGTACAAATCATCAAGATTAATTCTAATACTTGGTTCATATAGTTTTTTTTGCTGAGTTTTGATTCGGATCCTGTCCCGTAGGTGCAGAGAAGCGCGGAGGATCGGTCAATGCTAGTGGCGACCAACGAGGGCGAACACTACCATGCTCAACCTACCCGCAGTGAGTTTGTCAGTAAGGGGTCCAGGAGCCATGCCGAGTCGCTGCCGTGCTCCATCTCCATCAACTCGTCAGGCCAGGCCGTGCTCAAGAATGATGCGGAGTTTGTGGAGTCCCTGGCCGTGGCCGCGAGAATAGTGGAAATAATACCAGACCGGTTACTTTAATGTATGAGAATACTACATGTAAGTATTCAGGGCAACAAATGTCAATGCAGGAATACATTCAAGGATACATTTGGAATATGGCTTATGTATTCACTGCGCGCAAATGGCTACAAGAAAGTTAGTTTCTCTAAAAAAAATGACTACCAGAAAATTCCCACGACGCAGCCTTGTACAAACTCTTGTGATAATGCACCTAGCAGCCACATGTTCCACTTGTGCGAGGGCGTACACCAGCTCAGCTATTTCTGTTAGTAAATAGAGGAAGCGACCTACTGTGAAAGTAAGACAAGTTTAGTGAGCTGAGAAAATAAAAGATGAGTTCAGGAAGTAAAGTGGTATAGCCCCATAAATTTAGAGAGCTATATAATAATTTTCTCTTTTTATAATGGTTCACTACTACAAAAAACCGTATTACAGACGGTTCAGAAACGTCATCACAGACGGTTTTCTAAACGGTTGGTGAATGAATATTACAGACAGTTCTAAATTAGAACCGTCTGTAATATTCATTCACCAACCGTTTAGAAAACCGTCTGTGATGACGTTTCTGAACCGTCTGTAATACGGTTTTCTGTAGTAGTAACTACTGTAAATCTGATTCATACGACCAGGGAAAAAGCAATGAACAAAATTCTGCGTTCTGCATATCGTTCTCGGCTCTAGCCCATTTACCAAAGAGTACTCTTGCCAAATTCCAAACTCGGAATTTGCAAACTAGAAAGTCTATACCTATATATATCTATAATAATTAGGTATTCCGAGGAAGCTCCCACGTTAGTCAGAAGAATCTAGCCATCTATTTAGTAGATAGGAGTTATAATAACTTAGATTAAAAGAAAGAGTACATATCAAATACAATATCTATAATAATTAGAAACTCCGAATAAGCTCTCACATTAACCTGAACGATCTAGCAATTTATTTAACAAGCTAGAGTTATATTGGCTTAGATTGAAAGAAAGTTTCACCTATCTAGTGGATTCGAGTTATAATAGTTCAAATTAAAAAAAAGAGTTTATATCAAGAACAACCAAAATGAAATAAAATTCAGAATAAAAAATAAATAATGACAATTTCATTACCACACGACTTCCAAAGTAACATAAAAATAACTAAAATTGGGAATAATAATTAAATAAAAATTAGCAAATGACAATAAAAAGTCTATGCAAAGTAGAATCCAAATTAATTAAAAAAATTAGCAATTTGATTTCCATATGACTTCCAAAGTAGTATACAAAAAAACTAAAATTTAGAATAATAATTAAATGAAAATTAGCAAATTAAATAAAAAGTCCATCTGGAGTACAATCCAAATTAACTACAATTCAAAATAAAAAAGGAAAATTAGCAATTTAATTACATACATATTCCAAAATAAAAATTCAAATTCTTAAAAAACTAAAATTCGGAATAATTTAAATGAAATATTGAAATTGTATTTTATATCAAGTCTAGCCTAAAACTGAACAATCCTCGCCCATGTATGAACTAGAAACATGGAATTTTGTAACAAAATTAAAGGATGCTTACATATCTAATTAGAATGTGAATTCCAAAACTAAACTGTAAAAATATTAAAATTCATAATAAGATCTATACCTATACTAATTATAGATTGCAATGAAATTTTTACGTTAATCAAGAAAAGAAAACATCTAGCAGACTCAAGTTATAGCAGCTTAGGTTAAAGGAAAGAGCCCATATCGAGTACAATCCAAATTAATGTAAATTCATAATAATAAATAGAAGAAAGTGCAATTTAATTTCCATATTCCAAAGTAAAATCTACAAATAACTAAAATAAGATATGAAAATTAAATGAAAATTAGCAATTAGATTTGTATAGAACTTCCAACCTAAAAGCAAGGAAAAACAACATATGACGTACAATAAAAAATGTGCAATTTCGGAAAAAAGGATAATAAGCGATTTGATACATTTACAAATTCCTAAGTAAAATGGTAAAAAAACATTTAATTTTCCAATAAGAACTACATGAAAATTAGAAATTTGTTTTCTTAGATTAGGACCCCTGAAATATACAAATTCAGAAAAAAATAAAATAAGATTACAAATTTGATTTGTATAATTATATATTAGGGATCAAACTTTAGATTCAGTGAAAGAACTATATCAAATACAACCTAAAATTTAAAATAACAAATAAAATAAATTACCCAAAACTTAAAATTTAGAATAACAAACAAAGGTCAAATACTTTTATTTACTGTAATGTGAGTTGGTACTGCATGCATCACCTAATTTTTGTGTTACTTAGGAGAAAAAGGAAAACATCCAACTGTAGATATGGTAATTGGGAATATGTGGAGGAATTAAATTAGAGCTACAAGTTTCTATATCAGCTATTTGTGTGCCACATTAAAACACCAACTTTTCTTTCTTAATTGGTCATGAAAGCAAAGTATCTAGCTTTTGTATCATCTATCTCAATGATGCTCAGGCTTCTTCCCTGTTGCATAACACAAGTTTTGTAGATTTGGTGCATATCAATTCATTAATTAGGGAGCACTTTCTGTTCTTTGTAAAACTTAGACGTATTCTCAATCATTGGTTATTAAAGTTAAAATCAAAATTATATTGTACTTTAATCTACTCTCAATAAATTTTATGTTAAGTACTATTTTCATAATTTAAAATTTTGGAATTAGTTATTTTATCTTTGAGATGGAGACTAAATACATTATCTGAGAAGTGAGAAGTTAGCTCGTGCGAATACACGGATTGCCGACAATTTGTTTCATACCTTCTACATTGGCAATCCTAACCCTACTGGATGGATGGATAAATTTGTTTCATACCTTCTTAAAAAATGGGAGGTATTACCTCTTCAAGGATGATGAAAAGACTAAAATATATGTAAGCATCAAATGCTTGCAACTTGCTTGACAGGGCAACGCCTCGGCGGAACAAGGTAAGATATTCTTTTCATGCTTTTATTTCTTCTTCTAGATAATCTTGGCTCCTACAATAAGATGGTGAGTCGAGTGGATCACTGATAGGTTAATAATAAGATAAATGTGGCGATTTTAAAATATAAAAATGCATTATCACGAGATCTTTAGAAAAATTTCGATGTTTCAACCTGACCTTAATTACTAAAACAGCGTGGAGTTAGGATAGATTGACGGGCGATAAGTCAGAGGCATCAACCATCCAAGAAGCTTCAAAGTAGTTAGGCTAAATTTAACTTGCCCTCCCTAATACTAAATGACGTTTTAGAACAGGTGCAATCAATCTTTTCAACTTTGACCATTATTATATACTCCGCCACGGGTGGTGATACTCGGTCCCCGTGCCATCCGCATCATCCGGCACACGATCTTCCTGCGGTTCACCACCAACACCTTCTCTATTATGCCCCCGCCGCTCAGGGACGGCGGCTCCGCATTTGGAGGAGGCAAGGAGAGGAGCCACACAAGGAGAGGCTGGGGCTCAGGCTAGGGCCATGGCCCTAGTGACAGATGTGAAAGCGGAGCAGGCGGAGGATACGGAGAGAGAAGAAGAAGGGGAGTGCATTGCGGAAGGGGATCAGGGAGGCGGAGGAGCTGGGGAGAGAATAGGAAGGAGAGTGTGCTCGGCTCCAACCCCAGCGAAGGCAAAGAGAGGCGGAGGATGTGAGGAGAGGCACGCTCGGGGACAGTGGTAGATGTGGAGGCAGAGGATGCGGGGATAGGCGAAGGAAAGGGGAGTGTGTTACAGAAGGCTCATATGTCAGCGCAATTTTTCTGTGAGGAGGGGAGGAAGATGGAGGAATATACTAAATATAAAAGCACTAAAATATATAAGCATCAAACACTTGCAACTTGCGATAGTGCCTCGGCGGAACAAGGTAAGATCTTATTTTCATGCTTTCATTTCTTTTTCTAGATAATCTTTGTTCCTACAATAAGATGGTGAGTCGAGTGGATCACTGATAGGTAGATAAATGCGGCAATTTTAAAATATAAAAATGCAATTCTCACGGGATCTTTATAAAAATCCCGTTCCAAGAGGACCTTAATTACTAAGACAATATGAATGTTCCAGTTGAAGATTAGGATAGATTGGCGGGCTATAAGTCAGAGGCATCAGCCATCCAAGACAAGCTTCAAAAGTAGTAACCAAAGTACGCCCAATCGCGCCGCTGCGACTGCGCAGCCCGGCGCTCGCCGCTGTTCTACTTCGGCGAGAACCTGTTCGTGGGCAAGGGGCGGCACTGGAACGCGACGGCGTTGGCGGCGCAGTGGGTGGCGGAGGGGCGGAGGTACGACTACAGCACCAACTCGTGCACGACGCCGGCGGGGTGCGCGCACTACAGGCAGGTGGTGTGGCGAAACACGACGCAGCTCGGGTGCGCCAGGATCGTGTGCGCCTCCGGCGACACGCTTCTCGTCTGCGACTACTTCCCGCCGGGCAACTACGGCACCGGCTGGCCGTACTGACGGCCGTTATATAATACGCGTAATCACGTGGTGCATGCAAATTAATTATCCGTTAAGACATTAAGCTGTGCTCTTTGTGAGATGCAAATTGTAAGGTCGTGAAGTAATTTGTTGTCTATATCGTTCTGAGAATTAAGCTCTGTCAATCGGTACATACACTGCATTTAATTCGAGAAGCCA
>JAYGGG010000082.1:0-43540 GCA_036346245.1 Bonia amplexicaulis | reverse complement strand
GTGGAAGACTTCGACAAGACTCAAATGAACAAGACTAAAATGAATAGTACTAGAAGTGAATAGTACTCGAAGCGAACAATTGGTGAACCATTATATTTCAACCACGCCGCTCAACCATGATATTTTCGACAATGTGGTTCGGCCATGATATTCCGACCATATTGGTCAACCATGATATTTTCGACCACGTGGTTCGACCATGATATTTCGACCACGTGCTTCAACCATGATTATTCGACCATGTGGGTCGACCATGATATTTTCAACCATGTTGGCCAACCATGATAGTTCGACCGTGTCGGTCGATTATGATATTTTTGACCACGTGGTTCGACCATGATATTTCAACCACGTGGTTCAACCATAACATTTTCGACCACATGGTTGGATTATGATATTTCGGCCACGTGATTCGACCATGATATCTCGATCATGTTCGTCGATTATGATATTTCGACCACGTGGTTCGACCACATAGTTCGACCATGATATTTCGACCACATAGTTCAACCATTATATTTTCGACAACATGGTTTGACCATGATATTTCGACCACGTGGTTCGACCATGATATTTTGACCACATCGTTTGACCATGATTTTTCGAACACGTGGGTCAACCATGACATTTTGACCGCGTTGGTGAACTAGGATACTTTGACCACGTGCTGTCGACCACGTTGTTTTCTTCGACGTGCACTGAACAACACACTGCTCAACCAAACGCATACATGGATATTTTTCCCTTGCTGATAGGAAAGTGGCACCGTAACTACATGCATACAGAAGTTAAGCCCATTGCAATTAAATAATTAATAGTGACTAATGGTAATCGCTAATGGGGCCACACTTCAGCCATAACACATAGGAAAGACTCATTCAAACACCACTATCCCACCTCTTGCATGACCACGAGCATGACCAGCTGTTTATTTCAAAATTTTCAGAAAAAAAATTTAAATAAATTTAATTTAAAATAAAATCAAGTGTTGTTTGGTTGCTTGAGTTTTGGTGATTTTATTTGCCAATTTTTAGCTTTAAAAAGGCTTTGGTTAAAAGTAATTTAAAAAAATATATAAACACATTATTAAATAAAAGATATTTTGAATTTCTATAAAAATACCATTTAAAAATAATTATTTTAAATCATTTGTCTTTCATCTGGATTTTCTGTGTTTTTGTTGATTTAAAAATCAATTTCAAAGCCAAAAAGTATTTTTGCAAACATCAGAGACCTAATTTATGTTGAAAATATTTATCCTAAGTCTGAAACATCTCCAGGGATTTCTGTGCATTTTTCTGGAATTTTTAGACTTTATTTCCTATTTTTCTAAGTATTTTCAGAGAATCCTAATATTTCTGAAAACCAAAAACAAATTCTAAACCCAAGCTCTCCTCAAGTTGACACGTGTCAGTTCTGGATTAAATCCGCCCTTGCCTGATCTAATCTGAGCCGTCCCCTTCGTCTTACCCCTTTGTTTCTTTACCGACGGCCTTGATTTCATCCCATCGCCCAATCCAATCTCGTGCGTCCATCTTCATTTAAGCGTGCCGACGGCCAGATACCTCTTGTCACCATGTGTCACTTATCCGCTCATCCTACCTGTTGCTCTCTCTCTCCCCTATTCCTCCAATCACTGACAGCCCGACCCCACCTGTCAGGTCTCCTTCTTCCTCCCTCTTCTTCCTCCTCGAGCCGCCATTCTTCGCGCCGCCAAGCTCTTCAATCGGCCGTTTCTTTCCCCCTTAACTAGCGAGCGAGTGCGCGTTTAAATGCCCTTCACTCCCACACCCACCTCCGTCCGTTTTCCACGGCCTTAAACCGCATTCACGCTGCCACGCCCGTTTCCCGATGTCCTAACTCTGGCGAGTTATTCCGCCGACCATTACTCCTCCTTCTCCCTATATAAAGCCCTCCCCAAGGACCCCTGTGAGCCGCCGCCCCTTTCCCCTCTGCCAATTTCCATTCCCCGTGCCCAAGACGCCCTAGCGCCGTTTCCCCTCTTCACCGAGCTCTGGTGGTCCTCCGGTGAGCAATCGCCGCCGCCTCAGTCCACTTCGTGCATCGTCGCCGCCGCCTTCACCTTCAGCAGGCCCGTCCGCTCGTCCTCCGCCCCTCTGTCGAGTGAAGCCGCCACCGGAGAGCCCTCGTCGTCAACGTCCTCACTCCGCCGCCTCTACATCCTCATCGCCGGCCACCTCCGCTCACTGCTGAGCTCTTGGCCAGGTAGCAACAGAACCCCCTGGCCTCCTCTCCCTCATCGGTTTTTCCTTCTGCTGCTTATATTTTAATTTTGGCTTATGTGCCATTGATATAAACTTTGGCCATCAGGACCATATTCAGTTAAATAAAGTTTATCATTGTACTGGATATGTATCCCTATTATTACTATATGCACTAGCTGATCCTGAACTAGTGCGATTAACATAGAGAGTTTCGGAGTTGTTGCTCCGGTATCCGACATATATGTTGCCAAAAAAAAATATAAAACACAACCTTCACCTGGGTTACGCTACATCTGCAAGCACTATGTAGCGCTAGTAGTAATACAAGGCGGAGTAAAATAATAAAGGATGGAAGAAAGGAAACACTTTCTCTTCGGTTATGTAAATAAAAGCACTCGATATTCAAGAGCATTATGTAATGATAAACATCTGCAAGCACTATAGCTACGGCCATCTGCAAAACCCGGTAGCTACGACTATCTCCAAAATCCCGGTAGCTCTGACTATCTCCAAAATTCGGTAGCTACGACCATCTGCAAATTCGGTAGCTCTGACTATTTTCAAAATATTGTAGCTACGACTACTTCCAAAATACCGTATCTACGACTAACCCCCAAAGTAGCTACCACTATCTCCATGATTAAGTAGCTACAATTATCTCCAAAATATTGTAGCTACCACCATATGCAAATCCAATAGCTACGACCATTTCCAAAACCCGATAGTTACGAGCATCTGCAAATCCGATAGCTACGACCATTTCAAAAGCCCAATAGCTATGATCATCTCCAAAATACTATAGCTACGACCATCTGCAAATCCAATAGCTATGGTTATTTTCAAAACCCAATAGCTATGATCATCTCCAAATCCTGTAGCTATGACCATCTGCAAATCCGATAGCTACGATCATCTCTAAATCTCATAGCTATGACAATCTACAAATCTGACAACCACGACCATCTCTAAAATCCGGTAGCTATGACCATCTGCAACTACGACCAGCAAACCGTGTAAACACCCATAAGCGATGACAAGATTGAAGACCATTTTTGCTTATATTTTGTAATGGTCGTATGTTGTATTTTGTTGTAATATTTATGTTAGGATTCTTAATCAGGGGTTTTCTCGCAAAGTGATGTAATTAACAAACATTTTTATGTAAATATTTTAATTACGGAAGTAATGGACCTGCAATACCTAATTTCTGTATTTCATGTTGAATTAAATTTAATCAACTTGTCTCCAATGACGTGGAGACAAGTTGCCACCCATTTTCCAGACATCATTTGGTTGAGTTGAATTTGAATTTTAAAAAGTTTCAAAAAATTCATATTTCATATTGTCGCTGTAAGGCCCCGACTAGTTGATGGTCAAGGTTAGACCTACCGATGACGGTGGTCTAACCGCCATGGGGCAAGCAATCAGACAAGCCATGGACTTTTGGAAAAATCAACACCGAACACTTGTGCAGGCTTGTTTGGGATGAATTTGCACTAGGTGCAACTAGAATTAGAATTTGGAACTAAAATCAAAATTACAAAGATGGTGTTTTCTGTTAGTCTCAAGTGGTCAGATTGGCTAGTGGTTGGCAGTCTGACTGGGTGATCTAACCATCATGGGAAGTGTGGTCAGACTAGTAGGTGCAGCGAGTGAGCAGTGAAATCGGATTCTGAGTTAGTTTGAGTGTGTGCACAGCATAGGTGTCGTTTGTTGGTTGTGTTGTTTTGCATGATGCATGGTTTTGACTAATGTTAGTCAAGTGCATGGAACTTGTGCTCAAGATGTTTGCTTGGTCTTTGGATATGCAAGTGGTTAGAAGAACGTTAGCGGTCAATGGCAATAGACCAGGACTAGGTAGGGGAGCTAAGGTCCAATGGTCGTGTAAGTTCGAATGAGTCTATGTGACTCAAGTGAAAAGCATAGATAAAACAAGAATCATAAAGAGGCGAGTTAGTGCATGTGGTGCACTAAGTGATAAGGCTGATACACGTAGAGACGGTTCGGGAGAGTTTCAATGTCTGAAAACGTGACAGCTAGTCATTGGTCACTATGGGCTACGGCTCCAAGCATGTGAAGATGCTTTGAGGTGAAGGTGAAGACGGATTTAAGGGAAGGTGTCCAAAACCTTTGTCGAGGGTATTTTGGTAGTTGGCCAAATACCAGGTTATTGTTTTAATCAAAACTATGACACGGGGAGGTGCAAAGGAAATTTGGTTTAGGTCAATGAGAGCTGGAATTGATAAGTGGATCAATCCTTGAAGGGTTTGCATGTTGAAGCTTGCAAACGCCTTGAGAAACATATGTATGTAAAACCCGTGTTAGTATGGTTGACAGGTTTGCCTGGTAGGCTTATTAGGTTGGACCAATTAGGTTTGTTGCTAGTTGTTAAAAGGGAGGAGAGGAGGTGGTAGAGGGTAAGGATCATAGGTTTTAGGTTTTTGTTCTACCACCTTATCTCCTTTCACAGTTGTGAGAGGGAGAACTTGAGAGAGAAAAGAGTGGTGCTTTGGTTGCACCTTGTAATCATCTATAAGTATGTAAACTAAGGGATAATGTGAAAAGGTCCAGAATTATTTGTGATGAACCATTGTCAATGTATATGAAGTTGAAATTCAAATTTGCGAAAGATTTGGATTTTCAGTTTGTGGTTCAGTCCCTGAAGTTTAGATTGGATGTTAACAGCGGTCAAACCGGCCAAACGCAGTGATTAGACTGGCCATGTACAACAGTTAGACCAGCTGTCCTCTGATTTTCGATTGTGTGTTCTGAAATTTAGGAATTTGGTCATGGTCCTAGGTCAGTGCATTCATATTGCATAAAACATGTTTGGGCTAACGTAGGTTAATTATGAAGAACTTGTGCCTGAAAATGATTTCTTGGTCTTTGCACGTGCAAAGAAGCTTGGAGTCAACTATGATCAATGACGAGGACCAGGACTACACTCGTGGAGGAGCTGAGGTCTAGAATGGTCAAGGATGTTAGATGAGATGGTTGAGCTCAAGTGTGGCACAGGGAAGGCAAGAAATATTGAAGGAAAAGTTCAAGGAATCGGTTGCACCAAGTGATTTGATCGGTCCAAGTGTGGCATGGTCCGGTGGGAACCGGAGCGGGAGAGACTTGCCAACGCGTGGCAAGCCATTGGAACACCTACATGTGACAAACATGGTGATTACTTATAAGGAAAGGAGAAGACCGGGTCAAGATGGGGGTATTTTGGTAGTTGGCCAAATACAAAAAATTTAATTGGATCAAAATCGCAGAACTTGAGCGGCATTTGGGAAAGTGGTTTATGTCAAGCAGATGCTAAGAAGATCAAGTGGATCAAAGACTAAACACTTAGCGGGTCTGGGCTCATGTGCTTTAAAAAGCATGCATGAGTTAAGTATGAGTGTAAAACCTATGTTGTGTGGGATTAACAGGTTTTCCTCAATTGTGATAGTGGATAGTATCTATTAGGATTAGATCAAGGCTGGTTACTCCATCAATTTAGTGGGTTAGGGATGGAGGTTTGCAAGCTAACCGTCCCATCCATTTTATTCTTGAGTTCTAGGGTTAGGGTTTAAGAGAGAAGAGTAACTATTGTGGTGTGCTCTGTTGTCCTCTTAGCAGAATGGCTATGAAATCTTCATTAGCAAGTAGTAATATAATCAACTTTGTTCATCTCTTATGAAATCTTCCTGTCTTCGGTAATTTGCTCTTGTTCTTGTTGGTTCTTTCCCTCTTCTCTCATCTTCTTGATCTTGCATTGTGCCAAGAATGTGTAAGTGGTGGGAATGATTCATATAGAACAGATCTCATCCATCTACGCATTATGGTTTGTAAGATTTCGATGTTGCCTAAATCCTGTTTGTTTTGGAGCCCTTCTTGAGTTTTCTTGATCTGAGAGTTTTGAATTTCATTCATTAAGTGGTTTTCCTTGTTGTGAGCTTGTGACATGTGGGAATATATGTAGAACAATCTTGGTTGTTCTTAACCCAAGAGGTTTCTCAGGTTTTTTATATTTACCCGGTTTTGGTACAACCTTACATGTTTTGAGGGAAAGATTCAAATTTTGACCAAGATTTATGGGATCCTTGAATGAAATAGGTTTCTGAGACCCTTAGCAAGGTGTGTGTGCAAAGGTTTATTGTAGGATCGTCGATAGCAATCAGAGGGGAGTGAATAATTGCAACTCACAGCGAAATTTTTTTTTCAAATTTTCTATCTTCTAATCGTTCAATCTGAAAAATAAAAATAACAAAAAAAACAGAAAACAAAATAGGGCAAAGTTTCTTTCTCGGTTACTATAGCAATACTGTAGATTACAGAAGCATGTACTGTAGTGATTACTATAGCACCGAAATACAATTCCATCGATAACTGATAAGCAGAAACAACATTTTTCAATCAATCTAACAATCGCTTTTTAATACAAACTAATTTATGAATGTAAGCACAAAAAATATATAGATAGAGATCAATGTACGGAGAATCTCTAGAAATCAAATAACTAGAAAAAAAGATGATATATGCGAATTAAAAAACTCACAAATTTTTATTAGAAAACGCAGAAACTATTCACTTGTTGTCCATCACGTCACAGCCGCTGCAATCGATTTTTTTTTTCTTTTTCCGTTCGCACAAATCGGCCGGTGCGTCCTGCGCCCCTTTTTTGTCGCCATTTTTTTCTTTGTTCGCTAGGTCACGGCTTTTGCGATCAAGGATGTCCGGACTCACGTCTCCCACGAGACCGCACGATGAAGCCACCCTGCTATGCCGTTTCTCCACACGGCGAACAAGACGAGGATGACACAGAGACAAACGCGCCACCGCCAGCAAATTTCTTCCAAATAAATCTGACATTTATTTCTAAATCATGGTAATTATAAAGTGCTCTTCTAGCACCTCTAAATCCTATCATAAAATTAGCATCTCCCAAAAAGCCAGAGGGTTAGCCCCTAACCCCATCACTACTTATACTCTAGGGCCCAAAACATGGTCTGAGCCTAAGCCCACAAGTTCTAATCTAATTCCAACAGCAAAGGGACCCGAAACCCTTCTTAACACGGTTTTTTACAATTCTAACTTTTCTAATGCATCACGTGTCGAAGCCTCCAGGACCGCACCTCCTATAGCTTTTTCACGCATCATCCACTATGTGTCGTAGCCTCTGGACCGTACCTCCGTAGCTCTAACACGTATCATCCATCTCTGATCTCCATGCGCCCCAAGCATGAGCCCGACCATCTCGCGACATCCTTAACCGTCCGAATCTCGGATCTCCCCATCCTAGTCCCGATCCACCTCATCACCGACCATGTTCGCCTCCATGCTCAACCTGCACATGTAAAGACCAAAAAATATTTTTCGGCACAAGTTCGTCCCAACTTGATCAATCATCGGTCCACACATGCCATACGCCTCGCATAACATCGATAAGCAATATTATCAAATATTCATCATCATAAATTAACTATTGTCAATTATTCATCACCGAAATACCTAGACCTAGCCACATGGTCTAACAATCTCCCCATGATGAATACATTGACAATACCACAAGATTACATGATGAATTAGCTTTAAATACATATAGGTGAAGAACTGAAGCAGAAAAAGCATTTTAAGCAACACATTCAAATCTCTTCAAAAACTCTCCCCCTCAACACAAGAAAGGCAAAGTTAGCAAATTTCTCCAATATCTCTCCATTCTCTTTAGTTTACACAAAGCACACCAAATCTCTCCTCCTTTGGCAATATAATCATCAAGAAAATTCACAGAAGGAATAATTTTAAGAAGGAGCAATAAGAGTAAAAATTAAGAAGCTTTGTATATTATACAAGTCACTGTGCATTGATTTAATAAAAAAAACCAAGCCATATTTTTTAGTAGAGTTATCTAGATCATATAAAATCATATATCACATAGCAATGTCAAAACCAGTCTTGAGCATGATTAAGCAATTATATTAATAACAGGCATCTCAACAATGACCAAATCAATTATAAAGAGCACAATGAGATATCACAAAAAAAGTCAAAGCCTAAAAGTGAAGCAAATTTTAAACCCAGACGAACTAGCTGTCTCATATAACAACTTATTGCTCCACACTCAATTCATAGGCATGTGGTATGCTTGTAGCATACTTCTTTCCATAATGAAATGCTTGTAGCATACTTATTTTAGATGGTGGCATGCTTGAAGCATACTTCTTTTTATTCGTACACTTTTTGTGCTTTTTCTTTTTGTGTACCATGGCATTTTTGAAGCATACATCTTTTCAATTATCTTTTTCTCATTTTTTTATAACATGCTAAATTGATTGATCATAAAATGATCGCAATATGAAACATGCGAGCCTCATTGCCAAGATTTAAAATAAGATTTATAATCAAGCTAATCATTTTCGATGAATATCAAAAAGTACTATCTATAATTAATCTAGTTAAAGTATTCCGCTATATCATATTTTAGTTCAAATATAGCAAATTAATTATAACCAGTCATGAGCAAAGCTACACAACATATGAGTAAATATGATAAAGAGAGCTCTATTTAGATAACTCATTTAATTTCAATGGCTTGGACTTATTGATTTATTTAAAAGCTTAATAAACAAACATTCTGAAATTTTTAAACAACAAGCTCCCCTCAGAATAATCCCATTGGATGACATACCCCTAACTCACTCCGCAAATGAACAAAACGAGAAGTATCAGCGGCTTAGTGAGAATATCAATACCATGAGAATCTAACTTCATGAGCTGTAGGACAACATCACCTTTTCCACATGGTCTCTCAAAAAGTGGAATCCCTTGGAACCTATCAACGGAGTGAAAAACCATCAAGCGTCCCAATCAAGCAATGATGTTAAGAATGGAACCCAATCTAGCTCATGTTCTCCATCCTTGTCAGCTATTCTTACATCACAGAAAACATCGGTCTCATAGTACTGGGTTAGTGAAATAAAATCTAGGAATCCAGTACTGAGACACATGATGAACAGGAGCAACAAAGCTAGAACCAAAATCACATGCATGTGGATGATTAGAATGCCGAAAAGAACGTGAATTATTTGAATTAAATTCCAATCTAGCATGTGAAGCAGATTTAAAGCCATCATAAAAGTTCTCTAAAAACATAGCTTTCGCATTTAATGTAGGAACAAAAGACAATGCATGTTTTCATTTTAAAGCATTCAATCTTTACTTCTTCTCTTTCTTAGCACGCTTAAAGCAAAATTCAAGTAAGTGCTCATCTCTTCCAAAGTAGGTGCAATGGAATTTAACATAACTAGAATTCTTTTGAGATGATGAGCTAGCACCTATATTATTATTTGACGAACTTTGCACAAAGCCAGCAGATTTAAACACAATTTGTTTTGGTTCAAGTTTCACTTCAATTTTTCCAGGTTCAAGAGGTTTAATAATCTTAGGAGGATTATTCTTGGCATGCTTAATAAAATTAAATCCTAGACCATGATTTTTTATACTTATTTTTGACCTATCTAGAATCATATTCAAATTTTTCTTACCAAAAGAAATTTTCTCTGAAGTGTCTTTAAGGTACACATTATCTTTAGCTAGAGTGGGACAAGTTGTGCATTTAACAAGTCCATTCACAAGATTCTTAGAAGCACTAGATGAGCCAATCTTTCTTTTTTAGCAAAATCATTAAGTTATCTAGTTAAAGCTTCTATTTCATTGTTAAGCTTAGGACAATTAGAATAAGAAAAAATCTCATGATAAAGCATATGTTGAATTATTGTTGAGATGAATTAAGTCTAGCTTTTAGCAATTTACAATTAGAGCAAGTTTTAGATTGAGCATTTGAAGTACTTGACTCTAAACATGTAGAAGAACTAAATTCGAGCTTTTAAATTTATCATTTGCAACTTTAACTTTTCTTCACAAGAGTCATGTATCTATCTTAATTCATCAAGTTTAGCAGTTACATCATTAAGTTGAACCAAATTTGATGCATTAATTGTTCTAGCGGATTCCAACTCAGTATGTAAAACTTGACAAAATTCACAAGATTCATCATCAGGAATAGAGGTTCTAAGTCTATTGATTTCAAAATTTAAGCTCTCAACAACAAAATAATGATTTTTAATTTTCTTTTTGTACTTTTTGAGCTCTTCTATTAATCTAAGCACATCACAAGATAAATCAGTATAAGAAGGTTTTACCTCATTAGGATCACTATAAAGATCATCATCGTTGAGCTCCTCACTGTTGGCCATAAAACACATCCATGTGAAGTCTACCTCGTTTGCCTTCTTCTCATTGCCCTCATCATCGCTTTCAGAATCATCACCAATCAAAACAATATCATCAAGTGCTGAAATTATCTTGTTGACTAACTTGCGATAATTGTGCTTCTTGTTTGGATCAATCTTGATTTGAGAACGACGAGTTGGTGACTTGTCATCTTTGACCTCCTTGCTTCTCAATTTGGGGCAATTCATCTTGATGTGATTAAGCTTACCACATTCATAGCATCTGATTGGATCTTCTCTTCGCCTTAATCTGATATTATTAATTGCCTTGGTTACCCTGTTGGAGAGAAGTACAAGCTGCTCTTCTAGAATCTCCTCTAATTGTTCATCAGAAATAGAGCACAATGCAGACAAAGAAACAATAGAAGAACTGTCAGCTTGGTTAGTCACTAGCCCAAAAAATTAGTGTTGTTTATCCTAGCCAAAACATCAATCTCATGTATTTTCATCTTACAATAAAGATTATTCAAAGTGAGTGTTTCCATATTAACAGAATGATTGATAGCAGTGACTAACACATTCCAAACCGACATATCCAAAGCATTTAAAATTTGATGAGCATTGTCAGAATCAGAATATGTGTCATCAACATATTGCAAATCACTAACAATTTTATTGAATTGATCAAAAAGAGCATCTACTGATTCTCTAGATTTCATCTTAAATTTAGAATGCTCCTTTTTAAATTGATTCTGATGCACACCTTTAACAGATTTAGATCCTTCATAATAATGCACTAGAGTGGTCCAAATTTTATTTACGGATTTAAGGTGAGCAATTCTGACAAACTCATTTCTACTTAAACCTTACAACAAGATATTTCTAACCTTAGCATTAGCTTCAACATCAGAGGAATTTTCAGTTGTAACAACAGGAGGCACTTCATATGTATTCTCAACTTTTTGCCAGAAAGAATTACGTTGTGCTTGAAGAAAAATCTCCATGCGCGTCTTCCAATAAAGATAATTTAATCCATCAAAAAACGGTGGCTTACCTGATGCCATTGTAACCCGCTCTGATACCACTTGTAGGATCGTCGATAGTAATCAGAGGGAGAGTGAATAATTGCAACTCACAGCGAAAACTTTTTCTCAACTTTTCTGTCTTCTAATCGTTCAATCCGAAAAATAAAAATAACAAAAAGTAGAAAACAAAATAGGGCAAAGTTTCTTTCTCGGTACTGTAGCAATACCGTAGATATTGTAGCAGGTACTGTAGCAAAAATAATAAAAAACAGAAAACAAAATATGGCAGAGTTTCTTTCTCGGTACTGTAGCAATACCGTAGATTACTGTAGCACATACTGTATTGATTACTGTAGCACCGGAAAAAAACCGTTCGATAACTGATCAGCACAAACCACGTTTTTCCCTCAACCTAGCAATCGCTTTTTTAATTCAAACTAATTCATGAATGTAAGCACAAAATATATATATAGATAGAGATCAACGCATAGAGAATCCCTAAAAATAAAAAAAACCAGAAAAAAATAATATATGTGAATTAAAAAACTCACAAACTTTTATATTAGAAAACGCAGAAACTCTTCACTTGTTTTCCATCACGTCACAGCTGCCGCAATCATTTTTTTCTTTTTCCGTTCGCACAAATCGGCCGGTGCATCCTGCGCCCCTTTTTTTGTCGCCTTGTTTTTTCTTCGTTCGCTCGGTCACGGCTTTCGCGATCAAGGATGTCCGGACTCACGTCGCCCACGAGACCGTGCGATGAAGCCACCCTGCTGTGTCGTTTCTCCACACGGCGAACAAGACGAGGATGACACAGAGACAAACGCGCCGCCGCCAGCAAATTTCTTCCAAATAAATCTGATGTTTATTTCTGAATCATGATGACTACAAAGTACTTTTCTAGTACTTCTAAACCTTAGCATGAAATTAGCATCTTCCTAAAAGCCACAAGAGTAGACCCTAACCCCATCTCTATTTATAGTCTAGGGTCCAAAACATGGTCTGAGCCTAAGCCCACGAGTTCTAATCCAATTCCAACAGCAAAGGGACCTGAAACCCTTCTTAACACGATTTTTTAAAATTCTAACTTTTCTAATGCGTCACGTGTCGAAACCTCCAGGACCGCACCTCCTATGGCTTTTCCACGCATCATCCACCATGTGTCGTAGCCTCCGGACCGCACCTCCGTAGCTCCAACACGTATCATCCGTCTCTGATCTCCATGCGCCCCAAGCATGAGCCCGACCATCTCGTGACATCCTTGACCGTCCGAACTTCGGATCTCCCCATCCTTGTTCCGGTCCACCTCGTCACCGACTATAATCACCTCCACGCTCAACCTGCACATACAAAGACCAAAGAATATTTTTCCAGCACAAGTTCATTCCAACTTGATCAATCATCAGTCCACACACGCTATACGCCTCGCATAATATTGATAAGCAATATTATCAAATATTCATCATCATAAATTAACTATTATCTATTATTCATCACCGAAATACCTAGACCTAGCCACATAGTCTAACATTTATTTTATTTGATTAGAAATTTTGAAGTTTACACCAAAAGTTATTTTGACTTGGGCTGATTTTCTATTTTGGGAACAAAGGGAGCAGGTCAGACCAACCCTAAGCCCGATCAGACCAGTAGCTGATTAGGCTACCAGCTTGTAGCCAGTTAGACCACCCATCGATCAGGTCACACCTCCAATGATAGTCAGACCGGTTAGGTGCTGATTTGTGAGATTTTGTTGTTTTGGGTTGTGTCTTTGTTTAGGCTGTCAAATCTGATCTTCCTAGCTCTTTAGCTCTGGAGTGAAAGATTTCTGGATACTTGGGGGGATTTTGCGAAGTCATTAGTCACCCCTCTGTTGCCATTATCGGTCACTAATAAACCTTATTCCGCACTATAATAGATCAAAACTTTGTCTCAATCATATTTTTGTTTGGGTTCTTACTTGGTTTTGCTTGTTTTTGAACTAAATTTGGGATTCCATATTTGTGGGAGTTCTACCCCGATCTCTTACTTAAATTAACTTGTTAGGACATGTAAGAATAGACTTAAAAACCTTATGCCTTAGATTCTCACGAGCAAGAAATAATTTGAGTTTTGTGGTTTTTGGTGTTCTTGTGATTGATTTGATTCTCTCCAATTTGGTGAGCTCGAGTCTAAGAACCTTGTGATTCTTGATTGGTTTAGGTTCCTAATGTCTTGAACACTCATGCAAAACTTGAATTTGTTTAGACAATAATTAAGCAACTTCTTGATATTTTAGTTTTTTCCCAAGATGCTTTCGGGTCTAGGAACAGGAACTGATCAGATCGATCCTAAACCTATGGATAGACTGCTAATGTATAATGGTCTAATCGGTCTTGTGTGGTTGGTGACTGATTTTGTTGGTTTAGCTCTCCATCATTTGTTTATAAAGCAAAGTTGGTACAGTCTAAACTTGATGAGTCTCTTATTCATTTGAGTGTAGATTTTAAATATTATAAAGAGAAAAACTTTGAACAATCATCCACCAGAAGTGATTGATTGCATGGGTGCTTAGCAGACACTTTTTATGGACTCCTTGAAACAATACGGGTGTCAATAAAAACACATCGCTAGTTGTACCAGTCATCGGTTGGAAAAAGCTAAGGTACCCTCAAGTCACACGATAGTTTTAATTTTCATGAGGTATTGCGCTGCATTTTTATCAGCGAAATGCTTCGCATAGTAACAATTGTGGCACCGCTCTAACTGGTTTACGGTTTAAGTTTTTTTTTACAATAGCTTTTGGTCTATAATTAAAATTATATTATAATAACTATTAATTTTTCTAAAAAATAAAAAATAAAAATCATTATATCTTCATAGAAAATACAAAAGAATAAGGGAAAAAGAAAAGCCAAAAATCTAAAAAATAAAATAAGCTAAAATTAAAAACCGATATATTTCAAGTGACTTTTAGTTTAAATAAGTCAAAAGCTGAAACTGTTTGCTCACCTTTCATCTACACCTTCTAGCTAAGCTAGATTTAGCGCGTAGTTAGCGTACAAAATTTAGCATATATGACAGTGCTCTTCCACCATGGTAAACCCTGTTTACGAAGAGGACTAAGCCAATTTTACTTGCAGTGAACCCTGGAGAAAATTCTGGAGAAAGTCGCGTGTGTTTCCGGAGCAATCAAATTTAGATTTTTTTAAAAAAAATTAAAACCACTCAACTCTTTTTCTCGAAAATCTTCGCCGGGCCCTTTTCTTTAAAATTAAGCAACAATCTTTTTATGGATGAACGCTAGCGGACAACTTCAGTCGTGAAAAATCTGCACCACACATCCGAGACGTCATACGAAGCAGATTTTTCTTCCCTGTGGACAGCCAAACATGCGTAGCAAGGCTTGCTACTACATCACGACAAAGACAGCTTAGAATTGGAAATTTTGGATCCGTTTGGAACGTAGGAACCTCAGTTTAATTTCTTTAGAAATTATCGTGTTCCAAATGTTCCAGACTGGACCTTCGACAGGAGCGAACAAAGGCTCTCTATGTGAGCAGTTTAATTTCTTTAGAAATTATCGTGTTCCAAATGTTCCGGACTGGACCTTCGATAGGAGCGAACAAAGGCTCTCTATGTGAGATCATAGTGAGGTTATCTTATGATTGTGATGAGTAATTAATATTTGGATTAGAGTTTGTGTAGAAGTTGAGTTTGATTTTTGAGGTTTGTGCAGAAGTTTGCTTTCTACGACTTTGTGGCTCTACGACTTCTATTTACGACTTTGTGGTCGGTCGGTTCAATCGGCTATGTTCACTGTTTTGACTTGGTGGTCGGCAGTCGGTTTTACGACTTAGTGGTCAGCAAAGACTTTTATGACATGGTGGTTAGCAGTCGGTTTTACGACTTTGAGATCGGCAGTCGGTATTACGACTTGGTGGTCGGCAGAGACTTTTACGACTTGGTGGTCGGTAGAGACTTTTATGACTTGGTGATCGGTAGAAGCTTTTAAGACTTGGTGGTCGACAGGTGCTACTACGACTTAGTGGTCGTAGCTTCTTCTGGTCATGGTCGTAGCTTCTGCTGACAGTGATCGATAGTCGTAGCTTGCTACCTGGTTGTGACCGGCAGTCGTAAGCTATGTTGTTGGTAGTCATAGCTTCTACTAAATGTGAGCGATAGTCATAGCATCCTGTATGCCTGTGCATTTGATAGTCGTAGCAGATTGCGGTGTGGTCGTAGGCTCCTAGAAGGACCTTGTGGATTACGAGTACTTTTTTCTTATACATCCGAGTACTTGTAAGTCATTTAAGACCAGTCATTATGCTGATATTGTTCACTGAAATTACTGGTGTTTTGATCAGGGTTGACCAGGGTGTTTGTTGCTTTGTGCTCATGAGCTTATTGCTTGATTCTAGAATTAGAATCAGTATTTTAGGTGCATACATTCTGTTTGTACTATTGGATGATCTTTATGTATGGTGCGGTGCTAGTAATGGTTTGCATGTTGGTGTTAGTTGTAGGACTTCAGAGCTAGGTCATGGTGAGGCGTAGGAGTACCGGGACTAGGGACAGGGAGGTGATGAGGTCCAGAATGGTCAGGGAGACACCGAAGATGATCGATGTTAGCGAAGTGGTTGCAAGCCGGGACGACGAGAAACTGGAGCGGAAGCTACTGGAGGTAGACATGACGGGCAACGGTGAGGTGGACAGGGACTAGGCTCAGGGAGGGGTCGAGATCTAGACAGTCAAGGATGTCGGGTACTGTCATGCTCGAGGAGAAGCACATGGTTCACCAAGTGACTTGGGTCATTTGCAAGCGAGGACAGTTCGGTGGGTTCCGGACGCGTGAGAGGCTTGACAACAAGGCATTGGGGCCACATGTAAGCTGCTTTGAGAAGCGTGCAAGAGTAAAGCCCAGTGTTAGCTGGGGTTAATGGGTTATCCCCGGTTTGAACTAATGGTAGGATCCAATAGGTCTAGGGTTCACTTGTGAGACTATAAAAAGGGGAGGGAGGCAAGAGCTAGGGTTTAGCAGGTTGGCTAAGCCTTGGTGGCTGGCGCCTCTCCCTCCCATGGGAGTTTGGTTAGAGAGTGAGTGTTGGCTCTAGACTTAGAGCTTGTTCCTCCTGAGTGGAGTGGCTATGAAACGATATCTCAAGTGAGAAATCTAGCAATCTTTGGACTACCCTTCGTGTATCTTTCTGTTTGAGTTTGCTCTATTCTGAGTTTTTTAGTTTGGTTCTTCCTCTTTGTTCTTTATTCTATTCCTCTCTCTTCTTGATCTGAAGGTGTTCTTGGTTTGATCTCATTGATGCTCTGAATTGCAATGACAGGTGGGAATATAATCGAAGCTATCTTCTCATGCTTTGACCCACGAGCGGTTCTGATCAATGATTTCGATTCTTGAACTCAGTTCATGTGCACTCTTGATCAAATCGCAAAAAGGTTTCAATTTGGTGAATAAGTTTTCAGTTCAAGATTGGAGTAGCCACTTGAGACCTTAAGCAATTTGTGTACAAAGTTTCACGACCATTTGATCTGTTAATCAAAAGATAAGTGGATTTTAGATCTTGTGGTCGTGTGTTGCTATGTTCTTCCAAATCACTTACGACCACTTCCAGTTTTCGACCATGGTCAAGACTCAGATCGCTTCGCGTCTGATTTCGACCGCACTTGTTTCTAATTGCTCGATGGTCGTAGATCTCGTGATTGTGTGTCCCCACTGCTTTTCGAGTTGTTTACGACCACAGTTGATTACGAGTGCTCGACGGTCTTCGACCACGTCTCTTGACTGCTCTGTTTTGAGATCGTTTTCTTCTCTCTTGATCTTTTCTTTATCCAATAGTTTTAATTTGATTTCTCTGATGTAGCTGCTTGCTATGACATATGCGATTGGACACAAAGCCATCTTGTCTATTATCTTCTCACAAGCATGGTTGGTTCATCTGTTCGATCTCAAGACTCTGTTCTTGTGCGCCTTTAATCAAATCTCAGAAAGGTCTCAACTCTCTTACTAAGTTTTCAATCCAAGATGGGATTAGCTTCCTGAGACCTTAAGTTACTTGCGTACAAATTTTTTGGCCATTTGATCTCTGAATCAAAAGATTTAATGTTTTCAGATCTGGTGGTCGTGCGCCTATTCTGGTACTTATTGTCGTTTACGACCACGTTTGCTTTCTTTCACTACATGGTCGTAGATCTCTTGATCTCATTCTGAAATGTTACGACCACATACTGGTTTTCGACTGCATGTGTTTTCTGTGCGCACCTTAGTCATTGACTACGGTGGTGTTGACCACACATTTGTCTTCGACCACGTAGTTTGCGACCACGTCGGTCTTTAACAGTGCTGGTTTTCGACCACTCATTGGTCCTAAACTACGCTAGTCTTTCGACCGCACATTGGACATCGACAACGCTGGTATCGACCACATTGGTTACGACAACGTTGGTTACGACCACGTTGGTTTCGACCGTTGTGGTTTCGACCACGTTTGTTTCGACCACTGTGGTTTCGACCATGTTGGCTATGACCACGTTGGTTTTGACCGCGCTGGTTACGACTACATTGGTTTCGACCACGCTGGTTACGACCACGTTGGTTTCGACCACGTTGGTTATAACCACGCTGGTTATGACCACATTGGTTTTGACAACGTTGGTTACGACAACGTTGGTTATGACCACGTTGGTTTCAACCACATTGGTTACAACCATTTCAACCACAGTGGCTTCGACCATGTTGTCTATCCTTTGACCACGTTGTCTGAATTTCGGCTACATTGCTTTTCTCTGTTGACTGATTGCGTTCAATTTGGCTATCTTGTACTTTTCGTCCTGTAGTTGTTTTCAACCAGGTTGTATTTCCACCGAGTGGTCATAATTCGACCACGTTGTGTTCTGATCTGGTCGTACGGAGCTTTATATTCCTCTATTTTCAAGTAGACTTCATATTCTAATCCTCATAGCTTTGTAGCTATAGGAGAAAAGGAATATGTGAATATTTAGAGGAAAAATATCTAGGCACCATTCACCCCCCCTCATTGCTCGTCCGGTCCTACAAGTGGTATTAGAGCCATGTTGGCTCTTTGTTTGATCTTAATTGATCTTTAGTATGGCAACTAGTAGGGAGCCTTATAAGCTTTTATTTGCATCTTGTTGGGGTGTTTTTGCCAATGATGTCCTTTGTGACGAGAGCCTTGAAATCAACTAAAGAGTGATTTTATTTCCAAGAAACCACAAGTGTGAGCTTTGTGTCAACTAAAGAGTGATTTTATTTGCAAGAAACCACAAGTGTGAGCTTTGTGGTACATTCTTTACCTTTGGTTGTTGAAGTGCCAGGGAGAAGAAGGTTTTGGAGTCCATGGATGATGATGATAATAAGGAGGACGAACGTCGACTCATCATGAGCAAGGTAAAACCTCAATGTGACCTTGGTCTTGTCCAGGATGAATATGCTTGCTCTTAGGGATAATGTGAGATGACTAAAAGATAAAATTGTTAGATTATTTTTGCTAGGTTGAAATCTCATTTATCATGTGTAGGTTATGAGTCTTTTCATGTAGATGCTGAAAATTTGAATACTTATCTTGCATTCTTAAAATCTGAAAATGAGAAATTAAAATTGACTCATCGTACATGTGTAGAGAAGCTTGAATTTGCTATGGCTGGGATTAGTGAGCCAAGTGCTTCTGTTCATGATTCTTATATTGATAGCGTAGATTCTCTTGTTCTGAGTGACCATTTGAAGGTCATCCCATTGTGAGTGATGAGTAATTGACATCTGTTCACAAAAGTCGAGTTTGAGTCGGTTTGTTCGGACCCAGACGTTGCTTGGTGCAACGGGCTCGGTCGGACTTTGATCAAGCTTAGTCGTATGGGTTAGGATGTATATTCTGATATTGCGACATGTTTGATCTTGTTTATGCTATTTACGCGTTCATGTATCGAGCGGTGCTATGTGACGTGTTTTCTTGTCTGTGTGTCTGCAGGACATCGAGGCGGAGTCGTGGCGAGACACGGTGGACCGGACTAGGCGCAGGTGGCGCTGAGGTCAGAACGGTCATGATGTGTCGAAGACGACGTGGACTCGACGTGGTTGCGAGGCGTGCGAGACAAGGAGCGCGGAAGCTTCCCGGAAGGTGCGAGGGGCGAAACGGAATTTCGCAAGGCCGCAAAGCGGAAGACGGCTCCGTTAGGGTTTAGCCGGCGTGAACGGGTTGAGACCCGTTAGCCAAAGGCTATAAATAGAGGTTGGGGGCTCATACCCCTTAGGACACTTGAGAATGAGTTAGGGTTTTGAGAGCTCATTCATCCCTTTGTGTGGGTTGTGTTCCTCCTAAGAAGCTTGTGAGGCTCTTGGTGTTCTTGAGGATTGAGAGGGAGAGGATGGATTAAGAGTCTTGTAATCATTCCTATGGTTCTAATGTCCATGCGTATGGGGACGAGTTTGGGATCTTTCTTATAATCCTTCATTCGATATGAAGAAACCTTTGTTCGAGATTTCTTTTGATGAGAAGTGTTTCTATTTTCATTTGTGTTAGTATCACCGTTAGTGTATTACCTTCTTGAAGCTGTTTGGAGTTCGATCTCTTTCAAGTCTTTGATCTCTTCTCTGTTGGAAATCAAAGTCTCTTGAGTTTGTTCCCTGTGATGTTTTGTTCCCCAAATCTTTATCCTAGGGAGCAGTAGTATTTGATCCTCTTTTCTGTAGGCCATGCAGTACATGTTAGGTTATTAATCTTGCCTCTTCCTTTGATTTCACCGAAAATGTAAGTAATAATCAATTTTCCTGTTTTGGATGTGCATCGCCTATTACCTAACAAATCCATCCGCAATCAATAGTTCTTGAGCTTTCTCGGCAGCTTCGCTTTCGTCATTTGGTTCAGTTTTCGGTTGTGATTTAGACTGCTTTTCGTTGGTACCGCATACATCAATTAGTTCGATCAAAGCACCGCAAAGATCTCATACTCCTTCCTGCTTTTGGGTGTTTCAAGTAGTTCTGTTCACTACATTTTGGGTTCATTTCGGTGCGACCAAGTGCGTAAAATTGTCATTATTTCAAGATCGCATCTTGCTGAAAAACAAGACCTTCTTTTGTTGAAAATGAATGATCTGCAGCTTGTCGCTGCTCCCCGAATGCGATTCCAGTTTTCTATTTTCGTTTTTATTCCCATTCTGCCTTGGCCATGGAGCATCTTTCCAACCATTTCTTGTGATCCTTTTCGCTTTCTCTTTTCCTTTGTTCGATTCGGTCTTAGTCGTGCTTGTCTCGTTTCTCTTTTCGATCTTGCTTTTCCTTTTCCTTTAGCCTTTCTTCTTTGCTTTGTGGCAGCTCTACTTCTCTTGTCGAATCGAGCAAAAACCGCATGCATCTTGCTTTCTTCTTTTTATTCTTTTCCGATCTTCCTCCATTTTGCATGCAGATCAAACAATGATATTTTCGCTTGAATGTTTTATCGGTCGGTCTCTTATTTATGCTGAATTTTTCAATGATGCATGCTCCAAATTTCGTAGAAATTAATTTTAATTTTCTGTGAGGTGTTGTGTTTTGCATTTTTCTGAAAAATCAGTGTACGAATTCTGGGGGCAATTTTTAAGATAACGACATTCACCCCCCCTCTGTCGCCATTTCGGTCCTACAATTGGTATCAGAGCCGGTTAGCTCTTCTTGATAGATCTTTAACCGGTCTCAAGAGCCATGGCGACGGACAAGTACTCGACCAAGCCCCCGATCTTCGATGGGATGGATTTTCCATTCTGGAAGAGTCGGATGGAGACCTACATCCAGGCTCAGGGCTACGCCATCTGGCGAAAGGTCAAGGTCCAGTTTGTTGTTCCCGCCGATGAGAACATCAATGCCGGGAATATGGCTGATGTTGAGGCAAACGCAAGGGCGAGGAACATCATCATTCAGGGATTGAGCAGAAGCGAATTTGATCGCATCTCTCACCTGACGTCGGCCTTCGATATTTGGGTGACCCTCAATGCTTACCATGAGGGCACCACCCAAATAAAGACGGTGCGACAAGACCAGTTCAAGCGCGAATACAGCAAATTCGAGATACTTGCTGGTGAGTCCCTTGACGAGTGCTTTTCTCGCTTTCACAAGATTTTGAGCAACCTCCGAGCCGTCGGTCTCACATACTCCGACTCGGATAACGCTCGACAAATTCTTTCCGCACTCGATCTTCGGGTTTGGGAGATGAAGGTGACTACCATCAAGGACACCACGGACCTCTCGACCCTGACTCTTGACGCGCTTTACTCGCGGCTCAAGACTCACGAGATTGACATAGTCTCTCGTCGGTCAAGTCTCGATCGATGGCACTAGTCACCGATCCCACCGCTTCGGGTTCTTCTGCGATTCTCTTTATGGGTTCTCCCTATCTCGCCTCTCGTGATGTAACCGATGATCGCTAGAGCACTAGAGGATGAACAAATGCCCTCCTAGCTCGGAAGTTCTCCCATGCTTACAAGAGGAGGAGGGATGGAAAGAGAAGAGGACCATTGATTTGCTTTGAGTGTGGTGGCCCCAACCACATTCGAGCAAACTACCCCAAGCTGGAGAAGGGCAAGAACGACTACAGCGGTTCGGGCAAGAACGACTACACCGACAAGAACTGCAACAAGAAGCCTCCAGCTCAGACGCAAGGCAAGAAGAAGTTCCGCAACTTTGGCAAAGCCAAGAAACTCTTCCACCGCGTCCTCACCGCGTTCGACGACCTCGACCTCAGCGAGGTGGAGGGATGGAGCGACGACGACGGGACGGGTGATCAAGACCCCAAAAGCGGCGACGACTTCTCCGGCATGTGCTTCATGGCCCTTGAGGGCGAACTGAGCGACAGCGAGTTGTACTCCGACTCGGACGAGGTATGCCCCACCTATGATCAGCTCAATCATGCTTTTCTTAAGCTAGGTGGATTTCATGCTAGAGCTAAGGCTAGGTGTACTGAGTTAGAGAAGGAAGTAGCTAGATTGTCACGGGAGCTTACTTCACTTATATCTGCTCCCTCCCGTGACGAATGTGATACATGCTGTGCCTTGATTGATGATATGGAGAAATTAAGGACCTCTCTGTTGGTGATATGCCCTAGAGGCAACATGAAGATGTTGAATATATCACATACTATGTTTATGATACATTGCTTTGTTCCTTGAAATAGACATTATCATTATTGATCAATGAGTATGTGACTTATTCATGAGACTCTTAATGCCAAAATGTTGCTATTTCTAAATGATCCCGATTATATTTCATATGAGGAACAAATATGATTCAAAGATCAAGATATGTATTGATTGATGATCATGTCTCATGGATCATGGTATGGAGATGCCAAATCAATAATATGGACATGTGTTAGTGAACATATGTTGGATAGACCCGCCATGAGACACCGCAGAGATTCCAAGTGTCATCGCTGGTCTCAAGTAGTGTTTATGTGGAATCCTTAGACTTGAGATCATCATGGTTCCCAAGATGCGTAGTAGCTACTTTGGGACTACTAAACACTACTCCGTGAATCGGGTAGTCATAAAAGTAGTCTTTGGGTTTGCCATGAAACATGTAGTGGGATGTGAATGATCAAGATAGAATTTGCCCCTCCTTATGGGAGAGATATCTCGGGCCCCTCGATGTAATGGATTATGAAAGTGCATGGCCATGCCAAGGTGATTGAGGAGTCAATCACGAGTTTATAATCCATCACGAAATCGAGAGAGTGATTGAGCTATTAAGAGGATGACACAGTCTCGCCTTGAGCTTAATCTATATCGTGAGGCAAAGGGATTAGTACATGAGAACATTACGTGTTCAACCGATATGATCTTTACGTATACTTTGGGGTTAATATGTCTTGCTAGAGGCCGCTATTAACGTGGTGACCGGAAAGGTGTTTCGGGTCGCGACCAAGTATACGTGAACCTGCTGTGGTCGCACACTTAACGGGTTGGAACACTAATTCGAATGTGATTCGGATATGGGCTCAATTCGGATAGAGATCCTGATAGACTCCTATTGGGCCTCGGTCCACGAGGCCCAAGTGAGGAGGTCTATATATATGGAGGCGAGGGCCGAGGAACGACCGATAATCCCGAGCTAATCCGAGCCGCCACCTCCGAGCCAAACCCTAGCCGCCATGAGTCTTGGTACACTCGCGATCGGCGTTCCAAATTTCGGGACGTGTGGATACCGGTGGAGGCGCCGCTCGTTGCGGCGTTGATCGGCATCAACAACCCATGATTGGATCCGCTCGTGGTGTGGTTGATCGCGTGGAGGAGACGATCGGTTCGGGACGATCGACTACTTCTACTACTACTGACGCCGTGGTTGGATCGGCTTCTCCAACTCTTCATTGCACATGCTGCGTCTAGTGGTAACGATCCATGATCCTCCTTAAGCATGATGTTCTTGTGTGCGCGGTAGAAAAATTTTGTTTTCGCCTCGTAGCCTACCGCGATCCATTAGTGGTATCGAGCCATCTTGCTTAGTTTGCGATCCGGATCGGCGCATATGTTGATATGCGGTTGTAATAGATTGGATCTATTACGGACTAGATCAATCGGTCATAAGGGGTTGGAATATGTATGAGTTGATAGCATCATGTGGCCAAAAGATTAGTTCGTGTTCTTCTTTGATGTACGCGACTTGCCCCTACCTACCGGTAACACCATCGGGCTAATCACAAGCATCCGAGAGATTGAGCTAACGGATCGAGGTCTTGTGTTGCGGTCTCCTCAAGCATACCGATCGCGATGATTGATGTGATTGATCTAATGAAAATTGAGACATTTTGAATGGCTCGGATTTGGGTTGATTTGATCGGCCGCTATGCATACGCATAGATTGTTATAGAGACACATTCATGTCGTATGTAGAATATGTTCTACGCTAACTTGTTTTTGCGAGGAATGATGTGAATGGTATGGCATAGATGCATATGTGATGCATGTGTGTTTTGGCGGCCTGTGTGTCGTATTAATCACAGCCGGGTTGAGGCTGTTCTTTAATTGTATAACGACCTATTAGTTGTAATAGTTTAGTTCTTTGCTATGGAGGCTTCAAGCATGATGACAAAGAGGACAAGAAGTGTGGTGAAGAATATCACCGTGGAACCATGGCGATGGCGACCACTACGATACAAAATGCCATACCATTCACAAGATAATGTGATTATATGCATGTGATGTTTATTTCTTGTCATACTATTCTTTCATGCCATACCAACTAAGGGTTAGTTTTTCATGATAGAATAGCTTCTCTCAAGAAAAATTAAGAATTTATTTTGATGCCCTTCCAATTGTCGCTACTTATAAGAATCATGATCATTGTTTGGTAGGTCTCGCCAAAGCGGTACCATCAACTATCTTGATCTAATAGGGTGGATGTCGGACATCCACATGCATAGTATTGGTTTACTTGACAAGGCTATCAAATTAGATTTGGGCCTTGGGGCATGGTGTTGGGAGTCAGCATTGGATGCCACCCAACAAACAAGAGTCACATAAGATGTGATTAGCAAGTGTTGCTTACCCACGTCACTAGGTTTCTAGCAAGGATGCCAAAGCTCACTAGAACTTAGATGAACATGGATCTTGACCACTATATGTCGTTAGAGGAAGACGATTACAAAACATATAGTGGGAGTATCTTTTGTTAAATTATTTAATGGAAGATCAAACATGAACATAGTGCTAAACTTTGCATATTCTTTGTTGTAGATCATGTCAACTAATGCCGCATCCAGTTCTTTTAATTTGCGATCTATTCTTGAGAAAGAAAACTCAATGGAACGAACTTTTGGATTGGTATCGCAACTCGAGAATTGTTCTCAAGCAAGAGCGCAAGGAGCATGTGCTTGAGTCTCCTTATCCCGATGACTTGCCTCGATAATGCTACTGTGGTCGCACGGAAAGCTTATGAGAAGCAAACGAATGATTACCTTGATGTGAGCTGCCTCATGCTTGCCACAATGTCCTCTCGAGCTTGTACAATATGAGAACACAGATGCCTACAATATCATTGTGGGCTTGCGTGGTATGTTTGAGAACCAAGCAAGGGCTGAGAGGTTCAACACTTCAAAGTCCTTGTTTGCGTGCAAGCGTGCTTGCGTAGGGAACCGTCGACCCTCATGTGATTAAGATGATTGGCTACATTGAGAGTCCGGAAAGCTTGGTTTTCCCTTAGCCAAGAGTTGGCTACGATGTGATTCTTCATCGCCCCCGAGCTTTGAGCCATTCATTCGAACTATCACATGAACAACATGGACAAGACCTTGGTGAGTTGCATGGGATGCTAAAATCACCGAGGAAAGCATTAAGAAAAGCACCATCATGTGATGATGATGCAGAAAGGCAAGGGCAAGCCCTATGTAAAGAAAGGCGCGGTCAAAGAAAGTTAGCTCCCGATGAGATCGCGAGCGTTCTAAGGCTAAGCAAGTCAAGAAGGGCCTCTGCTCGATGCGATTGCTACATCAGAAGCAATCGTGACATTGGAAAAGGAACCGCCCAAAGTACTTGGAGGATCTTGAGAAAAGAAAGGAAGTACGACTTCCGCTCCGGTATAAATGTTATAGAAATCAATCTTGCTACTTCATCTTCGATTCTTGGGTATTTGATACCGGATCGGTTGCTCACATTTGCAAATCGTTGTGGGCTAAGAAGAAGTAGAAGTTTGAGGAGGAGCGAAGTGGATCTTCGCTGGCAATGGAGCAAAAGTTGTCATGGTGGTGCTTGGCACCATGCCATTGTCTTTACCTTCGTGATTAGTTTTGGAATTGAATAATTGTTATTGTGTTCCATCTCTTTCCAAGAACATTATTTCGCTTCATGTTTACAAGCGAAGGTTATGACTTTAGATCCGTGAACAATGGTTGTTCTCTTTATTTCAAAGATATGTTCTATTGTCATACTCCATTGGTGAATGGGTTATATGTTCTTACTCTTGAAGAGTCATCGGTCTATAACATTAATACAAAGAGGCAACGATCGAATGATTTGAATCCCACGCTTATTTGGCACGCCGCTAGGGTCACATAAATGAGAAACGCAGAGAAGCTCCATAGAGATGGTATTCGCACTCATTTGATTTTGAATCATTTGAGACATGCGAATCTTGTTTACTTGGCAAGATGACAAAAGCACCTTTCACCGGTCAAGGTGAACGGGCAAGTGACTTATTGGCACTCGTACATTCGATGTATGTGGACCAATGAGCTCAACAACCAGGTGGTTTTCGATTTCATAACTTTTATCGATGACTTTAGTAGATATGGATATATCTACCGATGAAGATAAGTCCGAATCCTTTGAAAGTTCAAAGAATTCCAAAATGAAGTGCGAATCATTTAGGCAAGACAATCAAGTTTCTACGATCCGATCGTGGAGGCGAGTATTTGAGCCATGAGTTTGGTAATCATCTCAAGGATTGTGGAATTGTTCCACAATTGACTCGCCCGAACACCTCAATGGAATGGGGTATCTGAACGAGAAATCGCACCTTATTAGATATGGTGCGCTCCATGATGAGCCACGTGATCTTCCGTTGTCTTTTGGGGTACGCTCTTGAAATGTACCGCCACACTAAACAGAGTTCCATCAAAATCGTAGAAAAGACACAATATGAGATGTGGACAGACAACGCCCTAGCTTGTCTTTTCTTAAGATTTGAGGATGTGAGACTTATGTAAAACGCTTACAATCCGATAAGCTCACCCCAACCGATAAATGCTTCTTTATCGGGTATCCTAAGGAAACAAAAGGATATTACTTCTATAATCAAGAAGAAGGCAAAGTGTTTGTCGCCCAAGATGGTGTCTTCTTAGAGAAAGAGTTTCTCTCAAGAAGGGATAGTGGGAGCATGGTGCAACTTGAAGAAATTCGAGAAACACCGAAAACGTTTGACTCCTCTGTAACCACAACAGATGAACAAACTGTTGAAAACCTGTTGTGGACACACCGGCACCACGAGGTCGAGAGGTCACGCTGCTTCTTGACTACTCAACAACGGATATATTGTTGTTAGACAACGATGAACCTAAGACCTATGAAGAAGCGATGGTGGGACCAGACTCGAGAAATGGCTTGAAGCCATGAGATCCGAAATTAAATCCATGCACAAGAATCAAGTTTGGAACTTGGTTGATCCACCGATGGTGTTAAAACCATTGAGTGCAAATGGGTTTTCAAGAAAAGATAGACATAGATGGAAATGTTCACATCTATAAAGCGCGATTGGTGGCCAAAGGTTTCAAACAAATTCAAGGTGTTGATTATGATGAAACTTTTCGCCGTCGCAATGCTAAAGTCTATTCGGATCATTCTAGCGATTGTCGCTATTTCGACTATGAAATATGGCAATGGATGTCAAAACAGCTTTCCTTAATGGAAATCGAGTGAGGATGTGTACATGACATGACCCACGTGTTTTGTCGATCCGCAATCGCCTAGAAAGATATGCAAGTCGCAAAGATCCATTTATGGATTAAAGGCACATCTCGGAGTTGGAACATTCGCTTTGATGAAGTAATCAAAGGGTTTGGTTTCATCAAGAACTAAGAAGAGCCTTGTGTTTACAAAAGGCTAGTGGAGCGCACTCGTGTTTACGGTCTTATATGTGGATGACATATTATTGATCGAAATGACATTCCTATGTCGAATCATAAGTCTTCATTGAAAAGTAGTTTCTCTATGAAAGACTTAGGAGAGGCGATATATTCTGGGCATCAAGATCTATAGAGATAGATCAAAAGGTCGATTGATTAAGCCAAGATACGTACATTGACAAGGTGTTGAAAAGGTTCAACATGCGATTCCAAGAAAGGCTTCCTACCGTAATGTACCAAATTGCTTATTCCAAAATTTTGGAGAAAAAAATTTTGTTTAATATAAAATTAAATTAATTTAGTTTAAAATAAAAATAAGAGTTTTGTTTGTGTGAAATTTGAATTTTGTTTGCCCTGATTTTCTGCTTTTAGAAAGCTAGATTTGAAAAGTAATTTAAAGAAAATTTAAAAAATATTATTAAATAAAATGATATTTTGATTTTCTATAAAATCCTAATTCAAATTAATTATTTGGATTTAGTTGTCCTTTATTTGGTGTTCGAGTTTTCTAGAGTTTTAAAATATATTTTTAAAGTAAAAAGTATTTTAAGTATGAAAATTAAAATACCAACAACAGTTGGAAATATTTTTATTAAGTCCAAAATGTCTCCGGGAAGTTCTTTGAATGTTTCTGGAACTTTTGGAATTAATTTTATATTTTTCTGAGCTTTATTGAATTTTCTGGTATTTTCTGAAAATCTAAATCAAATTTAATTCTCCGTCGTCCGATCTAAACTCGTGCGTCCATCTTCACCTAACTCTCTTCGCTCTCCATCTGACGATCCCGATTTCCTCCTTGCGCCACATCGCTCATCCGATCGTCCGCTCTTTCCTCTCCCTCTTTTCTCTCACCGGTAAAACCGGTCGGTGAATAAAACTATTTTCTTTACAAAATAATTTGGTCGAAAATCAAAATCCTTGCTGATGTCATAAATTTATTTTCCACAGAAAAATAATTCATTTAAAATTATTTCCTTGATGACGTCATAATTTAATTTTTCGGTTCAAAAATAATTCCAGAAAATCGGTTTATTCTTTTCTCTCTTTTCAAACTTCCGAGAGCCCGTTCTTTTTCGTTTTAACTCCGTTTGAGCCTATTAAAATTTCTAAATTCATCTAAAATTCTAATCTATCCATTTATACCCTATTTTCAAATTTTGAAATTTTGAATTTATTTGGTTTAAACTAAATCTTAATTAGAATTTTATTTAATAAAATAAAATTAAATATTAATATTTGCTAAAATATTTTATTTGACTTCTTTGAGCCTCAAGGAAGTTTCGAAATTTATTTTAAAATTTTCGGAGTTTGTTTGAGCTCAATTTCAAAATCTCAAACAAAAATTAAAAAAGAAAGGGAGAGAGGATGAACAAGATCAGCGGTCTGTTCATCATCGTCCCGAGAGCTTCGGTTCGAAGCGCACGACGTCGCCATGGCCGTTCCTCTTCAACCTTTGATAACTTTTGATTTTCTCAACCGCTTTTCATGAAATCAAGTGCATTAACTTCCTCTCATCTAGAGCATTCCATTCCCAACCGCTTCCCCACTCCTTTATGCGCATTTTCACGAGAAAACGAACCGCCACCGAAAGACATTCGCTCGCTTGATCTCCTCTCCGGTCCACCTCCACCCTCGTGAAAGAGAGCACCGGTGCCATTTCTCATCCTCATCCACCCCGAAAATCTCAAGTGCTCTCCCTTTCTTCTCTCCACAATCATCATTTTCTTTGTGAACCAACCAGCGTTCTCTACCGATTTCGCCCTACATGGAGTCCGGTCACTTTTGACCACACTATTGGCTTTGCCTTCTCGCTTTCACGTGGTGCTCACCTCGCCTTCACCGAGCATCACCGAGCATCGCCGACCACCGTGGCCAAACCGCACCGTCGCTTCTCTCCCGCTCTTGGCGACCGTGGGTGTTCCATCAAAACCAAGGTGAGCATTGTGTTCCCGACGTTCTCCTCTTCGTTTCGCCGCAAACCTCACCCTCTAACTCCTCTCCGTTTGCCCGGAATGCCGATGCCAACCGTCGAACGCCAAATGTCTTCTCCGCCGTGTTCCGCCACCATCCGATGCCCGCTGGCCGAGCCGCTCATACCGCTGAGTTCGCCAACACGTTTCTACGCCATGCTTCCAGCACACCAAAGACTCCCGAGTCCTCATCGACTGGTCGAGCCGACCGAAACCTTGCCTTCGCAGCAGACACCACTTTTTCTGTAAGCGCTTTGATTTTTGTTCGCGTCATATTGTGTCCTAACCTCCAAGCAATTTATCTACCATTTTATTTAATTTTTCGTGGAGCCATTTGTCAGAAATTGAACTTTCCGCGAAAATGTCTGTTTTTGACTCCCGACGCCGATTCGTCGTCTCTGTTCAGTTTTAGCCTGTGCCGTAATTTTTCTTAGACTTGCCTCGCCGCGTTCACGCCGTGCTCACTCCGCTTCCCAAAAAGCCTCCACAAATTTTTGCCTCCGACACCTCGCCATGGCCGCCGATGGCATCTCGTGTCCCCATCTATCCGGAGATGTTTTCCCAATCCGTCGCGTCACATTGTGCCAAACCACCCGGTAGCTACCTTTCAAATGGTTTTGGATTCGCCTCACCGAGCATCAAGATATCAAGTTTTTCCTTTTCCTTCCCGACATCGCTCAAAACGCCGATTGCGCCTGCCTCCGATGGGTTTCCTACTGAGACGACAATTTTCCTAGCTTTGCCAAGCCGCGCTTTTAGCCCGTGCTCACCCTACATCTCCACGTTCCTTACCCGCACTATCTCCTCCAATCGCCGTTGTCGCAACATCGCCATCACCGCCGCTTCCTCACCGCCGCTGATTGCCGCTGCCTCGACGCCGTAACCATGTCACTACCTTTGCCTCGCTCCATTATTCCATTTTGTCCGCTCGCCACCACTTCGCAACCATTCGACCTCGTTCGCTTAAAAGGAATTCTCGGATTTTGTTATCATTTCATGTGATATCTAAAACTTCCAGACATCCGTTCTCCCTCATTCGAACTCCGAATCCATTGATTCTTTCTCCTAAATTCATCTAAAATCTTAACCTTTCCTCCAGTATATATTTTATATTTTTATGATTTTATTTGTTTTTATTTATTCTTTTGTATTCGTCGTTTCGCGCGTAGAATCCGACGTCATCAAGAATTTGTCGACCAAGAAGAAGAAAGTCAAGACACCGCACACAAAGGCAAGTCTCCTTTGATCATCTTGAACCTATGTTTGAGAAATGTTTTAAATTATTTTAAAAGTTAATGCATTGCTATGTTACATAAAATGATAATTTCAGTTGTAGAAGTAATAGTTAAACCGATGATTGTTATGCCCTCATTTGACATTGACAACCATGTACCTTTGACACCCTAGGATTTCCTTTGTCTCATTATTGAGATTATTACAAATTTTTTTTGATAATTGTTGTATCGGTAGTAAGATGCTTAGACATGCTTTATAACTTTAGTAACCTTGGAATGGTAATTACATTTCAGTGATCTATTCTTTTGTTCAGATGTGAGTGGCAATTGGTGTTGCCACTGTTTTGTGAAACAAAATAAAATGAGCAAATTGTTTTTAGACTGGGGCGGATGGTTGGTTTGGATTGGTGCGGTTAGCACGAGATCTTGAAAAGTGTATGTTCCGCCCTAGTCAATTAAGGACCGACTCTTGTGTTTGTCCAGTCTGAGCACTACCGTACAACCACATGTCTATATGGGTACGACCTAGCTGATTAACTTATAATAGACTAGTTTAGGTACCACCAGTGGAAAGTGGATACCAGGGTTACTGGTTATTCACAGTGAGGGACAGGGTTACTGTACTCATACGGCGCAAGAGGGGGCTTCTGTCTGGGTGGTTAACCCTTCAGCGGTGAAACCTCAGCGGGTGGTGTCTAGCTAGACTAGAGTAAGGTAAAGGCTTTGTGATGAATTATCTGGGTCTCATGCCTAAGGAAGCATGCTGACTATTAAGATAACTTATCTCTTGTGGGTAAAGTGTACAACCTCTACAGAGTGTAAAACTATTCGAATAGCCGTGCCCACGGTCAAGGGCGGGCAAGGAATGCTTTCACATGGTAGATCTGTATTTTGGTTTAAATCAAGTTTGGGAACCCGAGAGTGGATAGAACTCTCGGGAAATTATCCCGGTGGTTGGAACCGGTGGGGTGGTTGGAACCCGTAGTATCAAATTTGGTGGTAGAATCTTTATGATTAAAAATGCTTAATGATTTTTATTAGAATAATCACTTCAGTTAAATTGTCGCCTTCAAAAATTAGTTATTGGTATTGAAAATAAAATGTCGCTTTGTGCAAAAGAGCCTTATAGCCCTCTTTGTTAAACCTTGCATCTAATGCATTTTCCCAAGACTTGCGGAGTACTTTATGTACTCACATGCTACACTTAAAATATATATCTCAGAGGAGTATGAAGTTCAAGAAGGAGGCTTCACTACTCGCTGTTGGATTTGATGAAGGATTTCGGACGTTTAGGTCGCGCTCCCTACCAATTGCCCGTGGCGTATTGATGGGTCTTTATCAAGTTTATTTGCTTCACGTATTTGTGTTTATGTTTGTTTGTGAGGTCTAGAATCCTCGTTTGTGTTGTAAGACCTTTGGTCAAGATTTTATAATATTGTAATATTCGCCTTTGGCAATGTAATCATCATCGTTAACCGTGCACTAGCTTTGATCCGGGACTAGTGTCAGAATACATAGAGGGTCCGGATTCGTAAACCGGGTCCCGACAGAGATGGTATCAGAGCCAACTTGACTGTAGGACGTGACCTAGTTAAAATGGTCGTTAGTAGAAGAGCTTCAAAATTTTATTTTATAAAATAAAAATTTAATAATGTGCTATCCTCATCTTTTCTCTTCTTTCTATCCTTACCTTTGTCATGGTATTCTTCCTTCTCTATCTGTTTATCTCCTTTTTGAATGGTAATTGTATCCCCTTGCCTCGTGTTTTCTATAGATGGCTCAATAAGGTTGCACTTGGAGAAGCGCCATCGTGAAGGAGCGATGAATAGTTCTTTAGTTGTAGTACCAAGTAAAGTCCTACGATTTTAGAACGCTTATATACTACTTGTTTGTGTGCTAGATGCACTGTACCAAGTCTTTGTATACTTGTAGTACAGTCATCCTTAAAAACTATTTTAATTTCAAGCTAAGTTTTGTCTAAACTGGTGTTTAGTTGTTCCCCTGATCTCTTATCTATGCTACTTCCCTCTTACCTTGTGCTAACCCCAGTTACCGCAACAGTGCAAGTTCCAATTCTTTCACTGCAATCCAAGTTTGGAGAATTTTTGGAGACCCAGAGTATATGAAAGACAACAAATTTATGGAAAGTACTCTTGTCGGGAAAGCTGTCATAATCAGTGGATGTCAAGTTAGGTAATTTGGAGAATTATTGCTAGCGTGATATATTGGATGTAGAATTGTCAAGATTGGATAATATTCGAGAGGATTGAGATAAAAAGGTATATTTGTGGATACCAATTGATTATAGAGTGTCATTTTTGTGGATTGACTAGAGAATAAATACAAAGTTCAACTTGGTGGAGATAATTAGATCATGAGAAAAGTCTAAACTTTGCCTTGGATTTATTATCTAGGATTGAAAGGTGCAATTAGATGTAAAACATGATTTTTGTTGAAGGGATTATTTGTGATCATTAGAGAATTAGTATTGAGAGATTGATCGAGTAAAGGGAGAGATTAAAAGATTAAGAAGTTGATTTATCATAAACAATTCGTGATATCAATTTTGGGTGATTGAATCATGAAGATTGGATGAATTTTGTGGAGTTAATTGATTATCAGAGTTTGGTGGACCTATTGATGATGAGTGGATACTAGTGGAGTTCTAGAAGATAATACACTTAGATATCTTGGTGGATTAATTTTATCTTTGCAAAGTGGACTGTGAAATGTCAATTTAAATTTGGTGGATTTAATAGATCATTGCTAGATAGTTGGATTTGAGCTAATGGGATTAACTAGATTATTTAAGGATGTTCAAATGGATAATCTGGAGGATTTAAATTATGGGAGATAGATTGAGAGATTGTCTGGTAAGAATTAATTGAGGTATTTGGATTCATTCAATTTTGGTGGAACCAAAATGAGAATTTTCAAGAGATCGATGTTGGTGGATTATTGAATATTAAATTGCTTAGATGATCTTGAAATTTATTGATGATTACTAGAAGGTTGGATTATTTGATCAGAGTTATGGATCTAATGGATTGAATAATGATCATAAAGTAATTGGTGGATATCATAAATTACAATGTTGTTGGATTCTTGTTAGAAAAATTCTGTGGTTTGTCGTCGATTCAAATTAGAGCAAAGAATAAAAGTTATTGGATTATTTGTGAAATCAATAAGGTGCATTTGTGGTATATGATATTGGAATCAAGCATCTTTGGAAAGTTGAGATAATTATGTCTTTCTGATGAGCACTTATGGAAGTTAAGCCCTTTTGGATGAATTCTAATTAATCAATAGGATAAGGACATTTGAAGTTAACTCGAGCTTGCAAATTACCGACTAAGATGTACCACTCCGATTTGTTGTTGTCTTCCGTATTTCTCAGTTAAAGGAATACTTAATTGTACCGAAGAACAAGTTATAATTATGAAGGAAGCTGAACAAGACACAAGAAGCAAGTCCATCAAATTCTATAAGTGCAGAGGAGCAACCAAATAGAATCAGAAGCAACTTGGAGCGTGAGGAAGATTTAAGAGCCAAGTTCCATAGTCTTTCTTTTCCTAGTCCGTCCGAATCTCGAGGACTAGATTCTTTCTAAGGGGTAGCTTGTAATGTTTCAAATTGCTTATTCCAAAATTTTGGAGAAAAAAATTTTGTTTAATATAAAATTAAATTAATTTAGTTTAAAATAAAAATAAGAGTTTTGTTTGTGTGAAATTTGAATTTTGTTTGCCCTGATTTTCTGCTTTTAGAAAGCTAGATTTGAAAAGTAATTTAAAGTAAAATTTAAAAAAATATTATTAAATAAAATGATATTTTGATTTTCTATAAAAATCCTAATTCAAATTAATTATTTGGATTTAGTTGTCCTTTATTTGGTGTTCTGAGTTTTTCTAGAGTTTTAAAATATATTTTTAAAGTAAAAAGTATTTTAAGTATGAAAATTAAAATACCAACAACAGTTGGAAATATTTTATTAAGTCCAAAATGTCTCCGGAAGTTCTTTGAATGTTTCGGAACTTTGGAATTAATTTTATATTTTTCGAGCTTTATTGAATTTTCTCGTATTTTCTCAAAATCTAAATCAAATTTAATTCTCCGTCGTCCGATCTAAACTCGTGCGTCCCATCTTCACCTAACTCTTCGCTCTCCATCCGACGATCCCGATTTCCTCCTTGCGCCACATCGCTCATCCGATCGTCCGCTCTTTCCTCTCCCTCTTTTCTCTCTCCCTGGTAAAACCGGCCAATGAATAAAACTATTTTCTTTACAAAATAATTTGGTCGAAAATCAAAATCCTTGTTGATGTCATAAATTTATTTTCCACAGAAAAATAATTCATTTAAAAATTATTTCCTTGATGACGTCATAATTTAATTTTTCACTCAAAAATAATTCCGTAAAATCGGTTTATTCTTTTCTCTTTTCAAACTTCCGAGAGCCCGTTCTTTTCGTTTTAACTCCGTTTGAGCCTATTAAAATTTCTAAATTCATCTAAAATTCTAATCTATCCATTTATACCCTATTTTCAAATTTTTGAAATTTTTGAATTTATTTGGTTTAAACTAAATCTTAATTAGAATTCTTATTTAATAAAATAAAATTAAATATTAATATTTGCTAAAATATTTTATTTGACTTCTTTGAGCCTCAAGGAAGTTTCGAAATTTATTTTAAAATTTTCGGAGTTTGTTTGAGCTCAATTTCAAAATCTCAAACAAAAATTAAAAAAAAAAGAAAAGGGAGAGAGGATGAACAGTACCGCGCGGTACTGTTCATCATCGTCCCGAGAGCTTCGGTTCCGAGCGCGCACGACGTCGCCATGGCCGTTCCTCTTCAACCTTTGATAACTTTTGATTTTCTCAACCGTTTTTCGTGAAATCAAGTGCATTAACTTCCTCTCATCTAGAGCATTCCATTCCCAACTGTTTCCCCACTCCTTTATGCGCATTTTCACGAGAAAACGAACCGCCACCGAAAGACATTCGTTCGTTTGATCTCCTCTCCGGTCCACCTCCACCCCTGTGAAAGAGAGCACCGGTGCCATTTCTCATCCTCATCCACCCCGAAAATCTCAAGTGCTCTCTCCCTTCTTCTCTCCACAATCATCATTTTTCTTTTGTGAACCAACCAGCGTTCTTCGGCCGATTTCGCCGCCTACAGTGGAGTACGGTCACTTTTGACCACACTATTGGCTTTGCCTTCTCGCGTTCTACGTGGTGCTCACCTCGCCTTCACCGGAGCATCACCGAGCATCGCCGACCACCGTGGCCAAACCGCACCGTCGTTTTCTCTCCGCCGCTGCCGACCGTGGGTGTTCCATCAAAACCAAGGTGAGCATTGTGTTCCCGACGTTCTCCTCTTCGCTTTCGCCGCAAACCTCACCTCTAACTCCTCTCCGCTTGCCCGAATGCCGATGCCAACCGTCGAACGCCAAATGTCTTCTCCGCCGTGTTCCGCCACCATCCGATGCCCGCTGGTCGAGCTGCCTATACCGCTGAGTTCGCCTCAACACGTTCTACGCCATGCTTCCAGCCGCCACCAAAGACTCCCGAGTCCTCATCGACTGGTCGAGCCGCATCGAAACCTTGCCTTCGCAGACACCACTTTTTCTGTAAGCGCTTTGATTTTTGTTCGCCATATTGTGTCCTAACCTCCAAGCAATTTATCTACCATTTTATTTAATTTTTCGTGGAGCCATTTGTCGAAATTGAACTTTCCGCGAAATGTCTGCTTTTGACTCCCGCGCCGATTCGCTGCCTCTGCTCGCTTTAGCCTCGGCCGTAATTTTTCTTAGACTTGCCTCGCCGCGTTCACGCCGTGCTCACTCCGCTTCCCAAAAGCCTCCACAAATTTTTGCCTCCGACACTGCCATGGCCGCCGATGGCATCTCGTGTCCCCATCTATCCGGAGATGTTTTCCCAATCCGTTCACACACATTGTGCCAAACCACCCAGGTAGCTACCTTTCAAATGGTTTTGGATTCGCCTCACCGAGCATCAAGATATCAAGTTTTTCCTTTTCCTTCCCGACATCGCTCAAACGCCGATTGCGCCTGCCTCCGATGGGTTTCCTACGAGACGACAATTTTCCTAGCTTTGCCAAGCCGCTTTTAGCCCGTGCTCACCCTACATCTCCACGCTCCTTACCGGTACTATCTCCTCCAATCCGCCGTTGTCGCAACATCGCCATCACCGCCGCTTCCCTCACCGCCATGATTGCCGCTGCCTCGACGCCGTAACCATGTCACTACCTTTGCCTCGCTCCATTATTCCATTTTGTCCGTTCGCCACCACTTCGCAACCATTCGACCTCTGCTCGCTTAAAAAGGAATTCTCGGATTTTGTTATCATTTCATGTGATATCTAAACTTCCGACATCCGTTCTCCTCATTCGAACTCCGAATCCATTGATTCTTTCTCCTAAATTCATCTAAAATCTTAACCTTCCTCCAGTATATATTTTATATTTTATGATTTTATTTGTTTTTATTTATTCTTTGTATTCGCTGCTTTCACAGTAGAATCCGACGTCACCAAGAATTTGTCGACCAAAAGAAGAAAGTCAAGACACCGCACACAAAGGCAAGTCTCCTTTGATCATCTTGAACCTATGTTTGAGAAATGTTTTAAATTATTTTAAAAGTTAATGCATTGCTATGTTACATAAAATGATAATTTCTGTTGTAGAAGTAATAGTTAAACCGATGATTGTTATGCCCTCATTTGACATTGACAACCATGTACCTTTGACACCCTAGGATTTCCTTTGTCTCATTATTGAGATTATTACAAATTTTTTTTGATAATTGTTGTATCGGTAGTAAGATGCTTAGACATGCTTTATAACTTTAGTAACCTTGGAATGGTAATTACATTTCGTGATCTATTCTTTTGTTCGATGTGAGTGGCAATTGGTGTTGCCAATTGCTTTGTGAAACAAAATAAAATGAGCAAATTGTTTTTAGACCGGGCGGATGGTTGGTTTGGATTGGTGCGGTAGCACGAGATCTTGAAAAGTGTATGTTCCGCCTAGTCAATTAAGGACCGACTCTTGTGTTTGTCCGCCCGAGCACTACCGCACAACCACATGTCTATATGGGTACGACCTAGCCGATTAACTTATAATAGACTAGTTTAGGTACCACCAAGGAAAGTGGATACCGTGGTTACCGGTTATTCACAAGTGAGGGACAGGTTACTGCACTCATACACGCAAGAGGGGCTTCGTGCTGGTGGTTAACCTTCACGGTGAAACCTCGCCGGTGGTGTCTAGCTAGACTAGAGTAAGGTAAAGGCTTTGTGATGAATTATCCGGGTCTCATGCCTAAGGAAGCATGCCGACTATTAAGATAACTTATCTCTTGTGGGTAAAGTGTACAACCTCCGCAGAGTGTAAAACTATTCGAATAGCCGTGCCTACGGTCAAGGCGGCAAGGAATGCTTTCACATGGTAGATCCGTATTTTGGTTTAAATCAAGTTTGGGAACCCGAGAGTGGATAGAACTCTGGGAAATTATCCCGTGGTTGGAACCAAAGTGGGTGGTTGGAACCCGTAGTATCAAATTTGGTGGTAGAATCTTTATGATTAAAAATGCTTAATGATTTTTATTAGAATAATCACTTCAGCTAAATTGTCGCCTTCAAAAATTAGTTATTGGTATTGAAAATAAATGTCGCTTTGTGCAAAAGAGCCTTATAGCCCTCTTTGTTAAACCTTGCATCTAATGCATTTTCCCAAGACTTATGGAGTACTTTATGTACTCACATGCTACACTTAAAATATATATCTCGAGGAGTATGAAGTTCAAGAAGGAGGCTTCACTACTCTGCGGTTGGATTTGATGAAGGATTTTGACGCTTAGGTCGCGCTCCCCACCAATTGCCTCGTGGCGTATTGATGGGTCTTTATCAAGTTTATTTGCTTCACTGTATTTGTGTTTATGTTTGTTTGTGAGGTCTAGAATCCTCGTTTGTGTTGTAAGACCTTTGGTCAAGACTTTTATAATATTGTAATATTCGCCTTTGGCAATGTAATCATCATCTGTTAACCGTGTGCACTAGCTTTGATCCGGGACTAGTGTCAGAATACATAGAGGGTCCGGATTCAGAAATCCGGGTCCCGACACTACCTATGTCACATGGTATAAATCTTAGCAAGAATCAGTGTCCTAGTACACCGATGAGCGGGATAAAATGAATGCGATTCCATATGCTTCAACTATTGGATCCATTATGTATGCCATGCTTTGTACACGCCCGATGTCTCAGATGCTTTAAGTGCTACGAGTAGATACCATCGATCCGGTGAAAGTCATCGATTATCAGAAGAACATCTTGAAGTACTTGAGAAGAACTAAAGATGTGTTCCTCGTCTATGGGGTGAGGAAGAGCTCGTTGTAAATGGTTACACCGATGCTAGCTTCCAAACCGACAAAGATGATTTTAGATCGCAATCGGATTTGTGTTCTCGCCCGAATGGCGGTGCGGAAGTCGGAAGAGTTCCAAGCAGAGACGCTTGTTGATTCTACAATGTGTTTAGTACATAGCGCTTCCTCAAGTCGCTAAAGAGGCCGTTTGGATCAAGAAATTTGTTTCGAGCTTGGTGTGATGGGTAGTGCCTCCACCCAATGGACCTCATCAGGACAACAAGTGGAGCCATTACGCAAGCCAAGGAGCCTAGATCGCACTGTAAGTCCAAGCACATTCTACGGCGATTTCATCTCATCCGCGAGATTGTGGAGAGAGGCGATGTTAAGATATGCAAAGTACACACGGATTTGAACATTGCGCATCCGCTGACAAAGCCGCTCCCCGCCAAAGCATGAGGCTCACACTAGGGCAATGGGTATTAGATACCTACATGGTTGACTCTAGTGCAAGTGGGAGATCACAGATATGCCCTAGAGGCAACATGGAGATGTTGAATATATCACATACTATGTTTATGATACATTGCTTTTGTTCCTTGAAATAGACATTATCATTATTGATCAATGAGTATGTGACTTATTCATGAGACTCTTAATGCCAAAATGTTGCTATTTCTAAATGATCCCGATTATATTTCATATGAGGAACAAATATGATTCAAAGATCAAGATATGTATTGATTGATGATCATGTCTCATGGATCATGGTATGGAGATGCCAAATCAATAATATGGACATGTGTTAGTGAACATATGTTGATAGACCCGCCATGAGACACCGCAGAGATTCCAAGTGTCATCGCTGGTCTCAAGTAGTGTTTATGTGGAATCCTTAGACTTGAGATCATCATGGTTCCCAAGATGCGTAGTAGCTACTTTGGGACTACTAAACACTACTCCGTGAATCGGGTAGTCATAAAAGTAGTCTTTGGGTTTGCCATGAAACATGTAGTGGGATGTGAATGATCAAGATAGAATTTGCCCTCCTTATGGGAGAGATATCTCGGCCCCTCGATGTAATGGATTATGAAAGTGCATGGCCATGCCAAGGTGATTGAGGAGTCAATCACGAGTTTATAATCCATCACGAATCGAGAGAGTGATTGAGCTATTAAGAGGATGACACAGTCTCGCCTTGAGCTTAATCTATATCGTGAGGCAAAGGGATTAGTACATGAGAACATTACGTGTTCAAATGATATGATCTTTACGTATACTTTGGGGTTAATATGTCTTGCTAGAGGCCGCTATTAACTGTGGTGACCGGAAAGGTGTTTCGGGTCGCACCAAGTATACGTGAACCTGCTGTGGTCGCACACTTAACGGGTTGGAACACTAATTGAATGTGATCTTGATATGGGCTCAATTCGGATAGAGATCCTGATAGACTCCTATTGGGCCCTCATCCACGAGGCCCAAGTGAGGAGGTCTATATATGGAGGCGAGGCCGAGGAACGCACCGATAATCCCGAGCTAATCCGTAGCCGCCACCTCCGAGCCAAACCCTAGCCGCCATGAGTGCCGGTACACTCGCGATCGGCGTGCCCAAATTTTGGACGGTGGATACCGGTGGAGGCGCCGTCGTTGCGGCGTTGATCGGCATCAACAACCTGCGATTGATCCGCTCGTGGTGTGGTTGATCGCGGAGGAGACGATCGGTTCGGACGATCGACTACTTCTACTACTACTCGACGCCGTGGTTGGATCGGCTTCTCCAACTCTTCTTCACAAGGCCTGCCTAGTGGTAACGATCCATGATCCTCCTTAAGCATGATGTTCTTGTGTGCGCGGTGAGAAAATTTTGTTTTCCGCCTCGTAGCCTACTCGCGATCCATTACCTCATGCTAGTCTCCTCCGAGCTTGATGAGATTAAGGTGGAGAATGTTAGTCTACTTGTCGAGCTTGAGATGAGTAGGGTAGCTCATGTTTCATCTTCACTGTTGAGACTATTTCCGCACCTCATGTGAGGATAAGAATAATGCTTTTAGAGGTCTTTACACTATGCTTCTCGATCCGCCCGAGACTTGTGAAAGTTGTAATAATTTGAAGATGAACCTAAACAGGCAGATCATAAAATTGTCAATTACAAGCTTTTCTACTTGAGCCGATTGCTTCATGTGTGAATTGTCCTAAAGCGATCACGAGCTTGAATCTGCTTCCAAATAGTTTCAAGAAATGATTGATCATGATAAGATGTTGGCTCGCTTTGCTTCTAAGGACCTTGTTAGCTCACCATGCATTAGTTGTAATAAACTAAAATCTAACTTGATTGCATTGGATGAGAAATATGTGAAGCTAACTAAGGACCTACTAGAGAAGCCACCTTGTGCTTGTAATGTGGTTGTGGAGAAAGGGAGAAGCCCCTGTAAGGTAGAGACGCTTAGCGACGCGAACCAACCTCACTAGCGAGAGGATCGTCCCTTCTAAGTCGGTGCGTGCGCACAAGCCGCCTTCCTCCGCCGTTGGTTGTTCTTCGCCTCCCTTACCTTCATTTCTTCTCCTCCTTGCTCCTCTTGCACCTCTCTCTTCGGGAGTGTCAAGACTTATGAACAATCTCGAGAAATTTGTAGGAGGTAAGAAGAAACTCAATCTTATTCTAGACCAATCAAAGATTAGCAAGTTCAAACAGGTCTAGGATATGATCTCCGTGAGGATGTGAGGAAGCATCCACCGTCGTGCTCGTACCGTGAGTGCAGGTGTGATTGAGGTCAAGCCCAAGAACAAGAATGTTCAATTTAAATCGCTGGGCTTTGTCCAAGGGATCTCGACAAGAAGGTGATTTCACCGCAGCTTGACCTCTCGGTATGGTTATCTCATGCTACTTCACCCCTCGTATATGGTATCATTGCACCTTCCGCCGTAAGGATGCATTTATTTGACCATTGCTTCAAGCGCCAAGATCGCGCAGAGACCGTGTTGAGTCTCTGCGTATCTGTGGTCACCCCTGCACTTGAGTGCACCTAAGACTAACACGAGGTCTAGGTTTGCTATCACAGTAGTTTTGGGCAGACCGAGGACTTGGTTTTTCCGAGTCTTCTTTTCGTCCTCGTGCTCCTCTCGGTCATGACTTCCGTCATTCCCGAGGGTAGATCTCATTTTTCCAATCGAGATAGCTATCCGCGGCGAGATCAAGATGTTGTCGGTATCGACTCGCCTCCCGTAGCGCCGGATCCAAAGAATGCTTCTGTGTCTGCTCACGCACCTCTGCTTCTTTGAGCGACGGAGAGCGAGGGTAGTTAGCGGTCACCGTGTGTGACTACTTATTCTCGCCGACGTGTGACTCAAGATTGGGTTCCAAAATCTATTTTGATTTACCCCAAGATCGAGACTTTGCTCTCTTGTTGACTCGTGCTTGCAGGCGTGGAAGGGAAAGGTTTGGCTCAGACTTGGTGTTCACGACACATGACCGGAGATTCCTGGTTTTCTTCCCAGCCCGAGCTTGTGTGATGAGACTATCACCTTTGGAGACTCTTCGTTCGACGCCATCGCCAAAGGTACCGTATGCGCTAATGACTCATTTGTTTTAAAAGATGTTGCCTTGGTGAGTAAATCATTACAATTTGCTTTGTTTCTCACCACCGATAACGGTTTCGAGGTAAGTTTTAAGAAAACGCCGCAAAATTGTTGATTCTTCTGCAATCGGTTTATGGGATTTCTCGTTATGGGAGGATCTTCGTGTGATTTTATTGAGTCTTCCGTGATCCTCTCCTGTTTGGTTGCTTCCGAGTCCCGCGACCTTTCCTTCTCGCATAGGAGACTTGGTCATATTGGATTTGACCATTTGACTCGAGTTAGCGGCCACGATCTCATTCGTGGTCCGCCGAAACTCAAGATGGTCAAAGATCTTGT
>JAYGGG010000216.1:0-43135 GCA_036346245.1 Bonia amplexicaulis | reverse complement strand
CCATTTGCTAAAAGACCTATACTGTGAGGATGGGTAAACGAAACTTTCTGTGCACCAATAATCTTGAAAGCAATGCCAGCAGCAACAAGTACCCTCTTCAGCCCTGTATATGTGGCATTCCACTGCATATGAGGTGCAACATAAGATTTGCAGCAGTCAAGAGTTGCTGAAACATATATTGCATGAAACAGGACAACAAAAAGTCTTCAGAAAATATGAGTTTAGCCTATGAAGTTTTCTGTCAACTAATTAATGAAAAGATGGTAACATATTTAAGAAAGCGAATGCCATAGTCATGGCCAGCTTAACAGAAATGCCAAGCACAGCACATGAGGTGGTAACTCTAGCTAATTTTTAATTGGTGACAGTTACAAAGAACTAACACATATACAGCAAACCAAGAAAACCAAAAGCAATTTGTCTCTCTCCAGCATATGACAACTGAAAAATGAGAGCATATGACAATTGAAAAATGAGTTTATAACACAACTAGACTAAGCATTTGAAAACCACGTCGATGGCATAACTATAAGTCAAATATCTAAAATCTAGCTACCAATTCTAACCAGTAATTAATCACAAAAGCAAATCTCCATATGTCTAATTAACGCAGTCATGCCCCCATTTCTTTCCACCCAGAACAGCTGGCAGTGTCCACATTATATGGCAAACCACAACAAAGTGTTTGTGTTCTGTTTTCGCCAGCCGTTCCACCTTATCTTTTGTCATTAAGCTAAAATCCAGCTCAAACAATCAGGAAGTTACATTTAATTCAACTAAATAGCAGCCATTGAAAAGAAGAGTCCAAAGTTTTAATATCTAATAAAATGGAACTGATTTGTCAGTTGTCACTGTTAATAACACATTTCCATATGTGTGTTTTATGTACGTGAACGGATACGTATGACACTTTACATGTACGCAATATATTACACACTTCTATGCTTAGATAGACTCGCTCTAATCAGGTCAGAAAAGCACCTGGAAACAAACAAAAGTTTTTGATTTTGTAGTTTATACTTACCAGCAAATTTGGGACAAAATTGTTCAAATTGGCATACTAAGACATCAATTTGCACACACAGCATAAATTAAGCCTAAGATCCGTACTGATTAGCATCCAAATACTACACCCCAGCAAGCAATTCAAAGTCACGAACAAAACTAAAAGGAATTATTGAGTTACGCTTCTTCAGTAGACGGCAGCTGCTAGAACAATTCAGCAATAATCACGTAAGCTTAGAAGTAACACAAATTCAACTCCACACCAGTATCATTCAAACCCTAACATGTAAGCAACCGATCGGAAGCAAAATCTGAAGCTCAAAGTCAACCCTACTTACCGACGGCAACTGGAGCTCGACGAGGCCGCTGGCAACCCTCACCTCCACCGGCCCGACCAGGTCCACGTCTCTCACGCCCGGGCGGAACCCCACCGCGCCGTCGCCGGCGACGACGTCGAGCCCGTCCGGCCCGTCCACCTCCTCCACCACCGGCGCAGCGAGGCGCCTCCACTCCACGGACTCGTCTGCGAGACGCGCCAGCGCCGCCGACGAGCCCGCGCGGGCGCGGAACTCGTAGCGCTGCACGGCGCCGACCCGCGCGGTGTCGGCGTCGAGCGGCCAGACCCTGACCTCAGCGTCGGGGTCCCAGTCGTACTTCTCCGAGACGGCGTCGATGACCTCCTCGAGGAAGGTGGGCTCCGGGCGGGGTACGGGTCGCTGTCTGCCAAGGTGAAGACGGAGGAGGCGTTGGAAGAAGCGGTGAGGAGGGACAGCGAGGCGGAGCGGGAGGGGAGTAGCGTGAGGAGGAGGACGACGGCGTGGAGGGGCAGGGGCGAGGAGGCCATGGGGGCGGAAGGACCTGGAAGCTTCGAGAAGGGCTGGGGTTTGGAGAGAGGTAGCCAGGTAGGTCTCGAGTCGAGGCCTCGAGGCTTCCTTCCCCGAACGGATGGATCTCTTCACGGGAGGGAAGAGAGGAGATGATTGTGGGATTGCGCTCGTGGTTAAAGGCGTAAAGCAAAGACTGACTGGTGGGCCCAGATGACTGGATTAGCGAGAGCTTTTGGATGTTTACCGTGTCTGTTAAATTTGATGGCTCTAGCGGCGGCTCCTCGCCGAAGAAGCGTCCAAGTGGTGGCCGGTAGGAGTCGGGTAGCTTGCGTGCTGGAAACTCGGCACTTGAATGAGGATGGTGATCACCGATGAGGGTCGTAACCTGGTACAATGACACCCGCTAACATCGTACGGCCGGCTGGGACTCGACTACGGTACAAATGTCCCCATGTCCATCCCTTTGATGATGCAAAGAAAACCAACTGTACACTAGCCGCCGAGGTTGTCAGGCAAAAACACGATCGTTTTTCTGCATTGACAAGAGCCCAGACAGGATCACTTTCGTATTGACAGGAGAATCAGATCGTAGGGCTATGATAATATTGTACTTCCAAAATCGCTATTCTAAAGAACATAAAATATGAAGAGGCACAACTCTAGTATGATGTTATGTAAGATACAGATGGTGATGTTTCGATACGGTCATAAGATTCGAAGATATGAATCGCAATCCTGATAATTCACATCATACATTGAAACGTCAGAGGACATAAGCTAATGCCCCCAACAGGGTATTAGGTTAAGAGATTCTCTAGAGAAAGCTACCTTCAATAGTCTAACTAATAAAAATTGAACCTACGAAAGAAAGAAAAGCTCAGTAAGTACGTATGCTAACAACTAGCCCGTTTTTCTGTTTCACATGTTAGGCACCACATCTTTGATATATGCGAACTTATGGAGCTCTAGCAAACAAGTACTTCGCCAAAAACCAGGCCCGTTCCCAACGGCAAGAAGTAGCCTGTAATAGAAACCCAAAGAAATTTATAGATTAATTATCATCTACAACTAGAGCACATGGATGGTAATAAGGGACAAGCCAGTGCAGCAACGGATAGCACCTAAATATTACAGCACAAATCTTCGCATTTAGACATTGCACTTGAAAGTTCAAATCTCACACATGATTTGGGAAAGCTAAGGATGATATTATTTGCATTCTACACAACCCAAATAAAAAAACGCTTCATGTATGAGCAAAAAAATAACCATTTTGGTTCATAGAAAGAAAAAACGAAGAAGAATTGTTTTGATGACAATTGTATAGCCGTTCTTTTAAAAAAAACAACTGTAGTAGCCTGCCAAACACTAGGTCACAAAGATACAAACCATCTTAACATCCAATCCAAAGACTCCTACATCATAACTCTACACATAAAACTCTACAAAATTCCACTATATAGCACAATATTGCTGACCTAAGTACCTAAGCAAATACGCAGGATAGTTATAACACAGAAGAAAATGCTAGCCATTTATTATACGCCTTATCTCTTGTAAATCCCTGCTAGTATGTAACAAAACCATGGTGAACTCTGATTCCAAAAACTATTGAACAGTTTACAGCGTGGTAGCAAGATGGTATTAAAACATACAATGCATATTGATTTGAAAAGGTTCGGATTTGGTAGTAATGGCATTGAATTATTTTTCAGGCAAGGTAACCTAGCTGGGTATGACAATGTATTAGCACACACAAATGGATGCTGTGCTCGCCTTAAATATGAAGAATCTGATGCTTGCTGATGCAGTCAATCATTCTTGATTTTGCATTCACAGCTAATTATTCGGGTATAGCAAAAGATATGTGAACTTAACATCTAAATTGTCTAGAAATTGATCCCAGATCATTAAATTTGTTAAAATACTGCATGTTAAGATTTCTGAGTTCAGCACATAATAATAGGTTAACCAGTGCTTCGATTGGAAGATACCATACATATTCAATTAGCAATTTTTGTTTAAACACATACCTCGGCTTCCTGAAGACCTTATGCACGAGCTCTTTGCTCCATGCAACTCCCTGAAGGGCCTGCATTCTTTACAATCCATGGATGCTTCATAAAGTCTTCAAGAGAAAGTCGCTTGCTTGAATCCTTCACTAGAAGCTGCATACAAAATTCACAGCCCAAAAGTCTAAACCACTTTCATTTCCTTTAAAGGATATAACCAATACCTTCAGATGTTACCTTGGAAATAAGATCCTTGGCTTCTGCAGATATATAATGAGTTGAAGGGAAGATCAAGTCCACTTTGATTATCCTGCACAAAATTCATGTTGCGCAGAATGTAACAAATGAAGATTGGGCAAAACACAAACTTCTTTCTCTTACCTCCTCAGGGTATCATCCTGCTCCGCAGCTTCAAAAGGTGGTGAGCCATATAAGAACTCATAGCACAGGATTCCTAAAGTCCAGTTGTCAACAGCATGGTCGTGAGCCTTTTTCTCTACCATCTCTGGTGCCAGGTAATCAATTGTACCACAGAGTGTGTGACGTTTAGCATTTGATTGAACTGCCCATCCAAAATCTGCAATTTTAAGTCGGCCCTGCAAAAATGGAAGTAAACTAATTATTTCAAACAAAACTCAGCATCTAATGCACCGAGACACAGTTGAAGTGGCATCAGCCATCAGCCCTAATATCCAATGGATCTAGTTTGTTCTTTATTAATTTCCTACTCTAATGGACGTAGACAACACAACTACAATGTATCCGCTAGCATTTGATAATCCCCATTGCAACACTAGTAGCTCTTCAGTAATATCCAGATAATTCTACAGCACAAGCATTTCCAAAATATCTGTGTGTTCACAATCACATATAGTATGCAAAGTTGCAAACGCAAGTCAGCATCATCATATATGAGCTCGAAGAGGCATGCCATGTCCAGCACTATTTACATGCAAAATGTGTACCATTATTCAGAGTTTCAGACAAAATGGCACGCAGCATGTGCATTGTGTACACGTGGCACCCTGTATCTTTCATCGTAAAGTACAAGGTCCTTGCTGGACATTGAATTTTGAGTTTTTGAAACATCTGAGAAGTCAAATTTTATGCACTGCATTGTTTTATATGTAAAATACCTATATAGTGTATGCTTAAGAGGGAGCCAAATCTTTAAGAAAAATAATGAAATAAAATTCTACCATGCAATATGAATATATGTCATATCAGCTATATATTCTATTCGTGAGCAAAGCTTATAGTAATGTTTTTTTCAGATTCCATGTTGTGAAGGGACCATAGGCTTACAAAAGAATATAACAAAAATGAAAGAGAGCAAAAGTACAAAGACAATAAGACATACATGGATACACCATTAAATTCACTTGCATGTCTAGTTATTACCCCGTGAAAATGCTTAAAAACAAAGATTGTGGTAAGAAGTATAACAGTAAGAGAGGTACAACAACTAGAGAGAGTACAACCAACCTCAATATCAAGGAGCAAATTTTCCGGCTTGATGTCCCTATGAATTACTTGCTTCTTGTGACAGTATGCCAGTGCACCAGCAAGGCTTGCAACATACTAAAACAAAAAGGTCATTGGGCCAACACAAAATCCAATGCAAAGAATGGTAAATCGCAAGAAAAGCAATCTCACAAACTGAGTTGGTGTCATGCTAAGGCAGATATTGTTGCATCTGTTGAGGAACGATGAATCCTTCTATTGTTTCGTGTGTGGATGTTTGGGTACTTGGGTGGTTTAAATCTCAGGGTAGACTGCAAGTGTAACTCTTTAGGTGTATTTTGTGCACTGAATAGTGTATATTTTGTTTCAGTTTCATTTATAAAAAGAGGAGTGAAGCCTTGCCTTGTGTTTTTTAAAAATGTTCTAGAGCCTGTAAAGAAGCTATTCATCTTGAAGTGAGATACAAAGATCCATCAAACCCCAATAAAATGAATAGCTTATAAAAATTGTCACAAGATCAAACAATGCACACAAACGAACATGACTAAATGCATGTAAGATAGTACTAAAAGCATGTTGTCGATAGTACTAAAAGCATGCTGTGCTCCTTCTAATGATCTTCCTGCCTTTCACGACTTCAATCACAGTAATACTTCAATAAGATGTGTTAGAAAAAGTTTTCTTTCGAATTCTGTTGGGATTTTTCTGTGGAGCTGTCAAAAGTTAACATGACCAAGTCTATGCAGGTTTGGATTTCATATGGTTTAGGTCACAAACGGTAGCAACAAAAAACAATTGGCCTAATTGCATCAGTATCACACAACTGGGGGAAAATGACATGGAACATAAGGGATAAGGGGAGGGGCTCTCACGGTGGCGGCGGCCCGCTCCGAGAAGCGGCCGACGGTGCGGAGGAGCTTGTACAGCTCGCCACGGGCGGCGTACTCGAGAACGAGGACGACTCGCTCGGCGTCGTGGAACCAGGCGAAGAGGCGAAGCACGTTGGGGTGGTCGAGGCCGTGCTGGATCTCGATCTCCCGCCGCAGGTGCGCGCGGAAGCGGTACTTCTCCAGCTTCGCCTTGAATATCACCTTGAGCGCCACCACGTACCCGCTCTGGAACCGCCACGATTTCCCGCGCAGTTTAGCTTCCGCAGAGGCGAAATTTTTGGGGAATCGAAAAGGTTTTGGGGCTATGGTTTCGAGGGGGCGACCTGCTTCTCGCGGGCGAGGTAGACCTTGCCGAACTTGCCCTCGCCGATGTACTTGCCGATCTCGAAGTCGGAGAGGCTCCACTCCGGCCGCTCCATGGGGGGAGAGACGGTGGTGCTGGTGGGAGAGGTCGAGCCGCCGAGAGCGAGACGGGGAAGCCGGCGAGGACACGAAGAGCGATTTGAAATGGAATCGGCGGAACTGGTGGTGTGTTCGAATGGGGATGAGATCCGTTCGCGTGCGAATTTAGTTGGGCCTTAGTTTAATTGGGCCAGAATTTGTCAATAAAGCCTAACTGCTAGATGTGCTCATTAGAATTTCATCCAAGGGAGAGGCCGTTTCCTATATGCCGCGCGCGCGGTATATAGCAAAACGCCGATCACCACCCGGCCGACGGCCCAATAGCAACCTGCACTCTCGCCACAGAGCTACGCGCTTGCACGTGTGTTGTCTGCACTGAGGAAGGCGTGGGCCACGATGACAAGTCCCCGACTGCTGCATGAGGGCTGTTCATTTTTCAACCAAATCGAAAAAATCGAATGTGCTTTGTGCTTAAATGAAATCGTTATAATATACAACAACAATGATGGACTTGATGGATTTTTATTAAAAGCGTATGAGATTTTCTATAAAATTATTTAAGTGGGATGGGTTTCCACCTACCTCCATCCGAACCACACAATCTATATCGGACGGTGCACATCGCCATCAGCACCTTAGTTGGGCCTTAGTTTAATTGGGCCAGAATTTGTCAATAAAGCCTAACTGCTAGATGTGCTCATTAGAATTTCATCCAAGGGAGAGGCCGTTTCCTATATGCCGCGCGCGCGGTATATAGCAAAACGCCGATCACCACCCGGCCGACGGCCCAATAGCAACCTGCACTCTCGCCACAGAGCTACGCGCTTGCACGTGTGTTGTCTGCACTGAGGAAGGCGTGGGCCACGATGACAAGTCCCCGACTGCTGCATGAGGGCTGTTCATTTTTCAACCAAATCGAAAAAATCGAATGTGCTTTGTGCTTAAATGAAATCGTTATAATATACAACAACAATGATGGACTTGATGGATTTTTATTAAAAGCGTATGAGATTTTCTATAAAATTATTTAAGTGGGATGGGTTTCCACCTACCTCCATCCGAACCACACAATCTATATCGGACGGTGCACATCGCCATCAGCACCTTAGCACTGAAATAGCCATTAACATTACATATGCTCCCATATATAAATAGCCATTAACTACTTACTACTCTCCTAGTTTATTGTTTGGCTCGTAGCAACAACAGTTGACGCCGTCCGTGGGGACGACAACGAGCAAACCGCGGGCCTAATAAGCGATGGCGCCCAAGAAGGCATCGGTGATAGCAAAGAGGAAGCCGAGCACAACAGCGGCGGTCGCGAACGCTAGGGCCTTATGTGGTAGGCGGTCACGCCGCACCGGGGCCCGACTCGACGAGCGACCCACCGGTGGCACCCGCGTCGATGGGACTATCGCCGTCGGCGCGCCACGGTACATCCAGTGACCCAGGAGCTAGCGTAGGGGCGACCAGTGGTCTTGACGCTCGCATCAACCTCGTCGCCGACCGTGAGGCCAACCGCACCAATGTACCGAGGGGCTCTAGCGAGCAGGCCATCAGCGTAGCAACCTCGCAGCGCGTACCTCCGCCCAAGCAGGTACGGCCGCCATGACGATAGAAGGTAGTCTGATGGCGGCCCTCGGAACGCTACAGCGTGAGCTGGCAGACCTCTAGGGGGCCATGCGGGAGATGCAAGAGGCTTGGAGCCAGCAAACCCCGCGCACGCTTCGATGCGTAGATCTGGAGCCTCCACTCTCCGCCGGCCTACAGTAGTCGCCGTGGCCGGAAGACTTCAAATTCCCGACCATCGAGCCGTACAGGGGTGATACGAACCCTAGTGAGTTCGTTCGAGTATATGAGACGGCTATCGAGGCCGCCGGTGGGGATGACTACACCAAAACGAAGGGATTGCCGCTCACCCTCCAGAGGGTGACGCTCTCCTAGTTCTTTACCATTAAGCCGAACTCCATATATGCATGGGAGCAGATCAGAGACCGCTTGTACAACAATTTCGAGGGCAACTACGTCGAACGGGTCGATGCAGACCAACTCTTCGCCATCAAGCAGAAACTCTCGGAGAAGCTCTGAGAATACTTCAAGTGCTTCGCCGAGGTTTGTTGTCAAGTTAAAGACGTGAACGAGACAACAATCATCAATGCAGTGATTCGGGGTCTTCGTCCGGGGCCGCTGGCTGAGTACAATACGCGTAAACCCATAATGACAGTTCCCAAGCTCTTCGACAAGACAGAGGAATGCGCAAATAGCAGAAGAGGACGCGCAACAGCAGATGGGAGACACCTCCGACACCAAGCAAACACGGGACAGCTCCAGCCGCAAGCAACGTAAAGGCCAGAGGCTCAAATACATCTTCGGCATCGATGGCGGGTCCGATGTCAGCACCCCCGTTAACTGGGGATGGGGTCACAGAGGTCGAGGACGCGGACGAGGCTAGGGCCGCGAGGACAGAGCGCGCGACCACGAAGAGCACCAACATCATGGGTTTTGGTGCGAGGCATATGGGCGCGACGACCACCTCACTCGACGTTGCCCTATGATCGCAACGCTCTGGGAGAGCATCGCCAGGGACAGGGCCCTAGAAGCGAGGACCCCGATGGTAGCCCACGTACAACAGCCTCCTCCTCCTCCTCCTCCAGCCCAGCGATCCGTTCCGACACGGCATACTAAGGGCTTTGCACACTCGGTTCACTCACCCGATGTTCGCCGTCATCGCTTCCCGAAGGCTATGCTCCTTGGCCACATACGGCCCCAGGAAAACGGTCGTCGTGCGCTCTGCATCCTCAAGGGTGAATCCTGCCATGAAACCAAAACACACTTATGACTCAATTATAGTATAATTTTAGCTATAAACTAGCTTATTTTATCTTAACCGAGGGGCACCTAGGGTATATACATGTACGGTGGTGGGTAGCTTTTTCCCCTTAGTTTTGGTGCCAGCCACTACAGCGAGCGGTGTGACGACGAAGATTCCTAGATGCACTGGTGCTAGCTCATTTAAAAAAGTTGTGGACCCAATTTGTAAGTGAAATGAGAGAGCCTATGACAGTGGAAAAGAAGTGATATTTTTATTTAGCTATGATCTCATTTTGTAGAAAGACACCTGTGTAGTGTAGCAGTAAGATGACAAATCTGATTGTAGATGGCCTTAGTATCAAAGCCCCACGCAAGCTGCTTTGCTGGCCCGCACGTACCGGCCCACTTGCTTTTTCCGGAAGGTGCACGGCACGTGCCACTTGCCGCGGGAGCCGCACCTAGCAACCCCAGGGCGAGGTGGCCGGGATGATTGACTCATGTAATCGGGCCCAATGGACCTATTATTTGGTCGCCACCGGCTGGCTCCAGGTCACGCAGACTTGTACCATAATGACAAAACTGAATTTCTAGGTGCCACACAGTATCTTAAAAAAAAAAGGTGCAACACAGTGTGAGCATAACACATACCACGAAACTAGCGTGCACTGAGTGGCAACACATCCACACTACCAATACTCGAGCAAATTGTATCATAATATTTCACCAACATCAACATGCACGGAGCAGTTAGATCAATACGGTGCATTGGTGGTAGGATGTATACCGCACGCACACCCCACTCGCAGACACATGCATCTACTATATACTAGGAATTAATTTTGTGAAGACTACGGGCCGGGCCTCATGGAGGACACCGGCGCTTTCATCTCATTAAATAAGACACGTACCGTGTCTAGGAATCGGGACGCTGTCACTCACACAACGCTTTTGCTAATGGTACCTTGAGCAAACAGTACAAACAAACCCATCTAGCTTCCCTGTCTAGTGAAACGAAGACCCATGCCATGCACGACCGACAACAAACTGGTGATCGATATCTCGCGAGGATCGGAGAAGGAAACAAACAACCCCTTGATTCACCCAGAGGGACAGGATAAAGACTAGCGGCTCTATTCTAGAAAACACAGAGAGAGAGAGAGAGAGAGAGAGAGAGAGAGCGTGCTTGTCGGCGCAGGTGATCGAGACGAGATGGAATATTTACGTGCCTGTTCCGATGACACCACCACCATACAACCACACCTCCTAACCCTTCTCTCTCTCTCTCTTTCTCTCTCATGGTGGAGCATTGTACTGTTGTTGCTTGCGCAGGCGATGGATGGATGGATGCATGCATGCATGCAAGCATGCTGCGCGGGAGGCAGCGACAAAACAAAAGGAAGGCTCCCTCTCTCTCTCCACCAACCCCAAGCACAACGCTACACATAAGGCTGCATTTTGCAGCAGTCAGTGGCAGCGGCAGCGGCAGCTAGCTGCCTGGCCATTGGTTGGGCGCTGTGCTGGAGAGAATCGAATCCACCTGCTGTTTCAGCTATAGGCCACACTACTGTGCACCTTCCTAAGGCTGCGTGCATGCTCTCTCTCTCTCTCTCTGCACACCTTCTCTCTCTACAGTTTAACACATTGATCTGCCGCTTTCGCGTGGCATGCATGGCCTCCCCGCCCGACCGGCCAGTCTAGCTCCCCTCTCTTTTCTCTGCCTCTCCCACTTGACTGCACCAGTGCAGTGTTGTTACCATATGGCTCAGTGTGCCGGTGGCGGATATTGGAATTTTGGTATGGGCGTTCAGAGTAATAAAATCAAAGTACAAATTGTTTATGGTAGAAATAGCATCTCAAATAATTTAGAAAAATTACAAAAAAATAAGAACATTTGTTAACTTGGGAATATATGATTTGGAACCTGAAAATGAGGATGCATTTATGTAATTGTCGACGTGCACAACCTACCTTGCCAGTCCCAGTGGCCTAACCGCTGGTGCACTCTCCCTCCTCGGACCCTAGCTGTAGGCAATCTGGCTATAACTAATCTGGGTGCTCGCTGCCGCCTACTCTCTACCTTGAATTTAAACTATGCATAAAACTTGGTTTTGACCAAAAGAATTTTAAATTGTCTATTCATCCCTTCTGATAAGCCTTCTTGAACCTTCAGCTTGGTTATAGTTTTTAGACGAATTAGGGATGGAAAGGTGTGAAAGTGGTCTAAAATTTAGTAAGGATACAAATATAAGGTATTTAGAACAATTATCAATATATATGTCAAGTATACTTACTAAATTTTATAGGGTCCGCCCCTGCAGTGTGCGTGCCTCGTTTCAGCCTGAAAGTTGAGAAGAGCTTGAAGGGAACGCAAGGAGACAGGTTTGAACAGGCCTGAGGTGAGCTTCCGAACGGTTCAGAAACAAGTTTGAACAAGCAATGTACGTAATGTCTGCATGGACCCGTTCACTGTCCATGATGGACCAATCATGCTGTAGTTTGATTGACATGTTTTACCAATCAACATTACTTTCTGTTATGGATTAACCATCGTAGATAGACATTGATAATTGATGAGCTAGTTTTTTTATCAGTATGACAGTAGTGATGGGTAGGTCTTGTGAGAAGCAGCTCCGTGCTACTGAGATAGTGTCTGACCAGCTTCTAGATACGCATGTTAGGGGGGTCGTAGGATAATAACCTCTATTGGGCCGATGATGCGTTGAAGCTGCTATCATATTATGTGTGGGCACCATATCAATACTGGCTTGGCAGTCTATATATCACAAGAGAGCTAGATGGGGAAGCAAGTAATTGAAAGAGAGATAGCTACTGTGTTAATTAGTGTTACCTTTTGTGGAGTGTACAAGTGATCATCTATATGTTAGGAGGGCTATGGAGGTGAAAATTAGTGGATCACTTATTTCTGATAATCAGTATTCTCGGCAATAACCAACACGTAAGTGGAAGGTACGTTCTATGCTAATTGTCAGACTAATTAATCACTACAAACTCACTATTCACTGGTACTACTATAGACGTGAGTCGACAGACCTGAGCATTTCATGAACTAGGATGGGACAAAAGCATGTTGCTTCAGCCTTCAGGCTAAGTAATCATGACGACATGATTCAAACTCCAATGTTAACAAATAGGGTTCAACCTAAACAAGCTCGATCATTTCGGACCTAGTCCAACCCTGTTCTATACTTAGATTGGAATGACCATCTTTTTCTCGTGTGCCGTGAGAAACTGAGATCACGACAATGCACCCTCAATTTTTGGCCAAGGATTTAACAAACTGCCAAGGATTGTTGAAAGTTTTCACTAATTTCTAGGAGGAAATATCAGAGAAGCGTATCAGTGGTCCAAAACCCAAATCAGACGGTGCATGCGTACGTAGCAACGATCAGCTACCGCCAAAGCCGAAAGCAAACAAAAAAAGACCTGCTCCTTTTGCAGTACTTACGACAGACACTCAAGCCTGTACTTTGCATTTCAGAGGGGAAAGTGAAATTTCCAGCCAAATAAGTACAATAGCTTGCAGGAAATGAAACCTTACAACCACACATCGATCGATCGACTTAAACGAAACCGACATCGTCTTACTTAAAGTACAACACCCACATATGCATTCATCATGACTTCAACGCTATATCACCAAACTCTTAAGTAAAAAAAAACTAAGTAAGCAGTAAAAAAGGTTACTCGATCCCCACTGATTAACAAAAACGCCAGTAAGTAGAACACCCTTAATTAACCTCCTCCGAGTTCTCACACTTAACCAAAACCATACGAGCTAATTAACTAAACTGAGCTACGCTACTAGTGTCATGCATGTAACAACGATCGTCGTCGACCTCATGGGAAGGCGCCGTTGGGAGTGGGCAAGTCCGTCCACGCCACCGACATCGCCGTCGGACCGCTCCAGAACTGCATCTCCGGCGGGCCCAGGGACACTGGGGGCAGCTCCAGCCCGACAGTGTTGCTGCTCGGCGCCGCTGAGACGCTCGACACGACCGCCGGGAGAGAGGTCACCGCGGTGGTGCAAGGGAGGGACGCGGGGTCGTTGTATGCCTGAGGACGCCCCATGCTGCTCACCACCGCGTGCAGCTGGTCGCTGTAGTAGCTCGCCGCCGGAGACGACGACGATGACGAGGGCGGCTTGAGCCCGGAACCGGAAAGCACGTCGTGGTGGCCAAGCGCCCCCATGCCGAGATACGAGTTCATGTGCGGCGGCGGAGGGATCGGCCGCGTCGCAGCCTGCGGCCACAGTGAAGGTGCCGTGCCGGAGGCATTGGCCGCGCCCGGTAGGACCTGCAGGTGCCCCATGGTGTCCAGGCCAAGAAGCCTGTGCACATTGCTGGCGCCGTGGCCTTGCACGCCCCTGGCGCTGTTGAGCAGCGCCATGAGCTGCGCCGTGGCAGCCTGCGGGGCGGAGGCCCAGGAGACGGGGCCGGCGCCCACGCCCACACCGAGGCCGAGGGGCGGCGAGGCGCCCACCACGGCCATGCACGAGGCGGCCGGCTTGGCGATTGTGGCCGGCACGGGGCGCGGCTTGCGGCATCCGCCGCCGATGGGAACGTTGCGGAGCGCGCCGCCCTTGGTCCAGTACCGGCGGCACGTCTTGCAGAAGTGGCGCGGCTGGGTGAGGTTGTAGTTGTTGTAGTAGCAGAACTTGGTGTTGGACGAGTTGCACCGGGGGCACCGCAGCGGCGCCTGCTCCGCCCCCTGCGGCGAGGATGTCGCCGACGACGACCGCTGCTGCAGCTGCGCAGACGAGCGCGACGACGTCGAGGCCGAGGACGTGGGCGACGGGTTGGAGACGATAGGCTGCAGCACCAGAGGGAGAGAACCAGGGTTCGCAGCGTTGGCGCCCTTGAGCTGGTCCATGGCTGTCCCTCCAAGGAGTTCTTGCATCATGGTGTTGATGGTGAAAACTCAAAAAGGCTTCGTGAAGCAGAGGAGGGATGGTTCTTGGAGAGGCCAAGCAAAGGTGGTGTGGTGGCTTTCAGGAGCTTCGTGGTATGGATCAGACAGAGGATGGGGTGGGGTAGTGGTACAAGGGGTGGTGGACCTGGTGGTGGTTTAATAAAGGGTGTGGAGGTGAGAGGTGTTAGATGGAGCTAGGGTTACATGCTGCTCTCTTTCCGTGCCTTTGTCTCTGTTCAGAAACTACGGCTCTCTTCTTTTTTTTATTTTTTTGGTGTCTTTTGAATTTTAATTTTTTTTAAGTTTTTTGGGTGTGTCTAACTATCACCGGATGTTTTTCTTTCTAACAATCATTTAGATTTGAGACCGTTGGATTAGAGATCCAATGACCTTTTTTAACTATTATTATTTACTAATAAACTATAATTATAAGTCATAATTCACACCTTAAAAAAACAGGCCCTTACAATTGGTTTTTTAGGCAGCTAGCTAGAGTGGGGGGTCTGGTAAAGCAGTTCCTTGGAATGATGAATGGTGGGGTTGCGTAGTTTTAGGTGGTGCTTAGTTGGGCTGAATTTTGGTAGCTTATAACTGAATTTTTATTGTAGCTAGCTGAAATTACATTGTACCTGCTGGTGGCTTATTTGCCATAATTAAATTTAAAAAAATTAAAATAAAAAAACGGGTTAGTCCATCACGTATAATGCAAACGAATACGGAAAAAAGAACCAGCAAAAAAACCTAATAAACCGAAAAGTCGGAAAAAGACGAAATTTAGAAATAGTAAAATATAAGCTGAAAGCCAGAAGCACAAGCCCAAATGAGTAGGGCTTACACTGTAATGCTCTAGTTATAACTGACCGAGTTGTCTATGTTTGTTTCTCTTTTTTTTTTACTCGTAATGGTTGATTATTCCTTATTTTTCGTACAAATCAGTTAGATTAGTCCCTGCTACTTTCCAAATTTTCCACCTTTTCAATTTGAGAAAATGGTTTCCATTTCTTTTAAATTTAAATGCGTGCCCATTTGTTTGTGAGAATACACACCACGAATATTATTTATATGTCAAGATGTCTTTGACAAGGGGCCTATAGCTCAGTCCGATAGCAATTGCTTACATGTGGACCAATGCTATTCAAGGGGACTTATTATGCAACGAACATGATTGATCTGGTTGCATAATCAATGTCTTGATTACTTCATTGTTGAGACAAATAGTAGAGGCCCATACATTTTACATAGCTAGATTAGTTTTAAAGTTTATAGTATAAAATTATATAACTTAGATGCTTGATAATATATTTATATATCTTATAGGCTATTTAGTTTTTAAGATATAAAAAATATTAGAAATGACAATAGAAACTTGAAGGGAAATACAACTTGTGGAACGTAATTGAAGTATGAGCTTTAATAAAAGAAAATCATTGTCCTTAATGGGTTGTTGGGTTCTTAGAAACATAACCACTCTTCACCATATATAGATCATATATATACATGCGTATCTTCTTCCTCCATTAGTTACCATTTTCTAAAATATATCTATGCACGCGCACCCCTATTTAATCTCAAGCAATATATTGATTATATGTGCTACAAATTATCTTATTACTTTACATAGTATTAGAGTATATTGTTCACACATACATGATACACCATGGACAATCTACCTTGAATTTGCCTTCCCTTACACGCTGGCTGTCCCACCGAACCATGTGTTTTCTATCTCTTCTTGCCATCACAGCTTTTCTATTTTAACCTCCAACAATAAACCCAATTCTTGATCATCTCTCTGAACTATTACACATTTTAATGCAATACTCTAAATGTAATTATCTTTCACTTCTCTCTAATTATTGCTTAATGTTGACCGCTGTGCTATCGACACGTATACATGCGCAACCACCGTTGATCCCTGCCGAGGATACCCGTCATGCTCTCTCTAGTGGCCCCCCAAGTCTATGTCCTACGGTTGTGATATCTCTACTCCGAGCTTTTTGCTCATCTGCTTTTGTACGCCCATGCTTCTATTCGTACGCATGCACACATGTATATACACAAATATGATGTTATACATACTCAATGCCCTCTTCTCTCGTGTCGGTTGCTCTTCTTCTTCGACACTGGCCAACTTAATGTTGTGGTTTTCTCACTAACCTTAAAAACCTCGCATCTTCACTGATGGCAGCAATGTTTCTTCAGTCGTTGTCGAACGATATGGAGAATCTTCTTTCCATCACCGGTGACGTGGTGCCCCTCACCAGCGATGACACACTCCTAGCTATCCTATACCCCTATATTGTCCATATTATTATTTAGGGATTTTACGTAGAAATTTGTATAAAAAACAAATTGGTTATTTTATTTTATATTCTGAATTAGAATTATTTTTTGGTTGGAACTCATATACAAATCCAATTGCTATTTTTTGTTGAATTGTTATTTTGAGTTCTATTTATTTAGGGGTTTTATTTAGGAATTTATATGGAAATCAAATTGCTGACTTTATTTTATTTTATTTTATTTTGATTTGATTTTCATTTTTTGTTGAACTTAACGTGGACTTTATCTTTTAATCTACACAGTTATAATCTGGATCCACCACCATCAACAATATAGATGTTTTTCTTTTTCCTCTTATTAATTGAGATTCTAGCCTTTGAGCGAATCTAGTAACTCCTTTTGTCTTTACTTTAATAAGATAATAGATAGAATAGATAGAAGATAGACATGCAGATAGATAGATATAAGTAGATAGGTAGGAAAACCGTACTTAACAAACAGTCTACGGCTCAATCTAATCCAGGTGCCTAATCAAATAGAGGCCTTACTGATTTGCCGGTTCGTAAGGTAAAAGGTCAGTCCCCCTCAATGCTAGCTGGGCGTAAGAGGATAAGGGCCAAAAAACATCTTTCTCATTAATTCTATGAACTTTAAGGTGTATGAGAAGTCTACTAGTTAACTCTTGCAGGCGAACAATGAACGATAGAGCATCTTTCTTTTTTAAGGATCATGCTGGAATTTGAATTTGTGTCCATATATAGCTTAGAGAAACGGTACCAACTTTCAAATTAAAATAAGTAATGTTTGTTTGAGCATTTTTGCTGTTCCATGTATACTGTACAAAACTACAAATCTAAGTACATATCCGTGACTAAAGGAAGACAATACTCGATACTCGCCTACATGGGACGTCGTTGTATGCAATGCGTACTACGTATCTTTACTATTATAAAAATATGGGTTGGTTATCGTCGGTCCATTCTCCCTCCTCTCTTCTTAGCCATCCGATCAAAGATCAGCCATCCAGATCTACATGTAGGTAGTTCTTCCGCTCCTCGTAGAAAAGGTCGGGCCGACGCATGAGTGATGCTCCTCCTCTTCTCTCCCCCTGTATCCTCCGCATTCGATTTACTTGACAGATTTAAAAACTTTTAGAACATGTTTGTATGTATATTTTAAATTTTTTTACCATCCGCGAGTTTTAAAATATGTAGTATAATAAAATTTAAAAATTCATAGCAATACACGAACATTCAGCTAGTATATTGTATATATGTAAGTGGAGCCCATTCATCACATTCTGCACGTAACATCATGATCAGTAAGCTGCGTGCTGGGTGATCTCGCGGGCCATCCCGGCAGCGTGTGATCATGGCACCCAACTCAGAAGACGTCGAATCATCACAAGAGTTTTTCTAAGCCGAAAGTGAGAAGGCCGGAAATTAAGAAACATCCTTATGAGCAAATAACAATGGAGATTGGTCATCATCAGGGGATTCTCCATTCTCCAATCGTGCAGTCAATGGAAGAGATTGCCTAGAACCACAAGAGTACAAGTCCATGTGTCGTCGCTCTGGAAGCTAGCTTAGCTGAAACTTGCTAGATATGTATATAGACTAAGGTGTTATCTGCATATATATACATGTTATATTGGCCTCTGGCCGCTGGGAATATACACAACGTCTCATTCAAACATAGCATCAAAGTCAAGAGATCACGAGTTTAAGACTCTACTGGCGCAATTAAAGATTGTAGTCTACTTTTATTCCACATCTTAGCTCTAGCCTGAGGAGTCTACATGCGAGAAGTGTTAAAGAATAAGTGAATTGCCCATTTTTCCTCATTAGCTTAAGCTTTTAGGTAAACTGACTGATGCATGCAACTCAATTCCTTCTTCCACCCCGTGAGTGCACCAAGCTGGCTGCTTAGTTAGTTGAGTGTGTTTTTCTTGGTTACATATATATATACACACATGTTATATTGGCCTTTGGGCCCCTGGGAATATACACAAGGCCTCATCCAAACAAAACTAACTAATTTGTGTCAAGAACTACATACATGTACGGGATTAACTTGACAGTGTTGTGACATTAGAAAGGTCTAAAAATGGGCTTATCACTCGCTCGCTTGGTCGGCTGGAACTGCCTTGACCTCGTCGAGAACGTCCAGAATTCTGTGGCTCATGCATGAGGTGACAACGTCCTTGAGTCTTTGACCCTCTGCAGTTTGGTTTGAACAAGTTATAGCTTGCCACATAGTGTATATGCATGCAACTGTTGATGATGGTCTGTGAGCGCGAGGGTGTGTTGGCGTGATGTTTTAGACTCTGAGTCATCAGTTCCTGATCACCACAGCATGATTACAAGCGCTTTCGGCAATGTCATGATCAGGCTTGTCGCACTCTAATTAAACTGTTCACGGATTTAGAAAAGAGAATGTTGCTATGATTATGAGCTTCATTAATTGTATTGTGTACAGGATGTGACGAAGGAAGGAGAAGGAAATGGGAAAGGACGATACATGGTATAACATGTCAAAAAGCTTTGAGCAGGGTTATCACCGTATAATAGTACTAGTATGCCGCTTCGGCGCTTCCTCTCCCCAGCAGCAGCTGCTGCATGCCCATGTTGTAGATCGGAGATTGGAGCGGTGCAGTCGTCCCTCCCTGCAAAGCGCATGCAAACAGCATCCAAACCGGCCGCCAGGTCTCGGTCAGGACGACGTGTACCCGGTCGGCATGGCGGCCCATCCCCCAACGCCGTGGGGCCCCCATGCAGGCCAGCAGCTCGTACACAGCTCATAACGCCTATCATCATCACGGCCATATCCTTTTCCACAAAATGGGAAGCAGAGACACGATGCATTCCCACATGCAATTCGTTCCCATTTGCTTTGCAAGTTCTCATACGGAGCACATGCCCACTCTTCGTCTACTGTCCCGATCACACTGTAGCGTGTTAAAATTCGATCGGCGGAAGCCGTAGCATGAAACAAATCGATGGCCCTGCAGACACGCGGCCGTAAGTTCTTCCAACTCGTCGGAACTCGCCAAACCGATCGATCATTAGCCAACTGCTAGGTGCAGCGCCGCTAACCAAGGCCGGGCGCACTTGGTCGCACATGATTACCGCCGTCCTGTCCAGTCAAATTATTCTGCGACGTAAAGAAAAACGGAGCGTGCATGCCATGCCGCCTAGGGACAGGGCAGCCCGACAGGCGGCCGTACCCGGCGAAAACGACCGCAGACGTTTCAACCGCAGACGCCTAGCTAGCTGCCCCACAACACATCGCGCGCCCAAGATTCCTGCGCCTCCATCAGCCGAGCCGAGCCGAGCCGAGCGCAGCAGCACACAGCGCTGCTGCTAACCGGCCGGCCATCGTTGCGCGGGGTCAGGGTCGATCACTAGCTGAGAGCGTGAGAATAGCCTCTTCTTTGGGGCCGACCCCGTTCAAAGGCAGTAGCAGGGGCAGGAAGAGAGCGGGCAAACAAAGCGCTAAAGTGACAAGCCCTGTGCGGCCAGTAAAGAGAAGCTACCGCCCTAGCTAGTAGGAGCGGCTAGTACTGCTACTGGACAGTGCTGCGTTTGTGCCGATTGACTCCTAGAAACCCGGGCTACTAGTTCTTGCCCGCCGACCCGGCTGGCTGGGCTTGCGCGCTTTAGCTTGCCTTGCTGCTTCTCTTCTCCCGGACATGAGACCGATAATGGAGATGAGAAAGAGATGGGAGAGATTCTTTTTCCACACACACACACACTCTCTTATTCCGTGTAACGATGGTACATGCTACACTGACCTAGTAGGTAGCTACCACTGTTCATCGTACATCTCTTATCCACACGTAGGTGGTCTTAGTTGATTGTTTGCCAAGACAATGAAATCTCTCACCAAGCTAGTTACGAAGTTAGAAGAATTGGATAGAAATGTTTCTTGCCAGTGGGAATTGATCAGGACATGGGAAGTTTCCAAATTAGTGCGTACTACTCATGGTGCATCGATAATGATTCATGAGTATGGATGAAAAGGAGTGGCTTCTGGGGAGGACATGCATCATGCGTCCTGGCCTGCATCAGAGTCTGGGCACGCTGAATGAATGAATGGCGATGCATCGAGCATTTGAGCAGATCGTCGATTGCTACTGCATGTCGTGGTCGCTCGTTGTGTCCGGCGAGCACTTTCGGAGTTTGGGAAAAATGAATGGATGGATGAGTGGATGGGTGCAGGAGGCAGCAAGCAGCAGCTAGTAAAGCTGAGCTAGCCCAGAGCCTCCTACCGGCCAATGGCCCTGTTTTTGTTTAGCATTTCGTTTTTTTACTTCTCTAAATATTGAAATAAATAGAATAGCATTTCAAATAGTTTAATTTCAAATAGCTTTTCAAACCTAAAAATATACACACTATTTATATGGATATCTCCAAACCCACCACAGCGTGTCCATGCGTCTCGCTGAATGACAGAACGTGCCATGGGGAAACAAACCCTTGTCCATTCGATGCTTTTCTTTTTTCTCTCTCTCTCATATCCTCTCCTTGCTTCTTCCTCGTCTGTGTGCAGCACAGAACTCGATGCGCGTCGAGAATATCGATCGGGGGGGTGGGGCACCGTGTCTTTTTCTCGCCGAGGGGAAGGGCGCGCGCTGCGAAAGGCAGCGAACGAGACGGGACTGCCGATTAGGCCTAGGAAGATGCTGGGGCCCTACTCCTAAGCATGTGGGTCAAGCTGGGGATTCGCGCCATCCGCGCTAGCTAAGCTGCTGTTCAAAAGGTGCAAACTGCAAAGGCACGAGCTTGTAAATTACTGCGACCAGTACAGTACTGCACTGTTTGTTCGCAAATCGACCCAAGCTTGAAATTTTGGGTGTTCTGTGGAATCTTACTAGCACTCAGCAAGAATCTGATTAACCGCTCCGGTCCGTAGCTAGAAGGAACGCATGAAGTTGTTGTAAAAGATCATGAGGTGTTGCAGAAGTCTCAATGACCACGTATATCTACGTCTTGATGAAATTTGGGGTTCTACTCTCGGTGGCTGGATATGTCCGGGGACTAGCACGTCAAATAAGAATTGGCGCCGGATTCGTCACAGCTTTATCAGATCATCAAGCAAAAAAGAGCAGCATGCAGCAGCAGCAGCCAGCTTGGTAAAAACAAACTTGGTGTTTCCAATCCATCGATCGGGGCGCGCTGGCAGAGGCAAACAAAGATTCGACCGGAAACCGCCATCATTACGCCATCAACACCTGCTGCTGCCTATCACCCTCCAAGAACATTCTCATGCATCAGATCTTTGCGCAATCTTTTTGTTTAATCGATCGCTACTCACTAGGCCTCTGTACGTAGCAGACCGTGTGTGTGAGAGAGAGAGAGAGAGAGACAGAGGAAGGAATCAAAGACCAAAATCGATGCCATCCGCAGTGCTACGGATATAGTACTAGCGTCCGTCTTGGACGGCACGAGGGAAAAACATTATGCCCATAACGTAATCAACGTACAGGCCGTCACGGTAGCCAAGCTGGGATCCGGGCGTTACTCTTATTATACTGGTCGGCATGAATCATTCACGATGTGCAAAGAACGACGATCGAAATCGTACCCCGAAGCGCATGATTACGGTCTGCCAATGCGCGTTGGGGATTCGGTGCTGGAGGGGCTAGTGTCCTTGTTCCTCTCCAGACATCGTCTCTCCCGTGTTAGAGACGTACGGACGGCGGAAGTAGACATGGAATCTGTGGGATGTATTTGGCTCAAAACCACTTACTCGGTGCAAGAGTGTTTTTTTTTCCAACTGGTCAGCTTGGCAATCTTTTTTCCCTCGAAAAGTCCTTTTTTTGCCTGATATAGTAATCTGCATCATATCGTAGCCTACTACGAGATGCTTGGTTTGCACATAGATATCTAGCAGAGAAATAAAAGTGCCAATGTCATTAGAATACGGCCATGTTATTTTTGTCTTTTAGCCTCAGCTTACTCAGAAACGGAAATAAACGGGATGATTTTTGAAGTTGTTTCTTAAAATCGCTATTCAAATCTAAAACTATGTGATTTGTTTATATCAACGACTGTCTACTGCTATCTTTAAAGATATAAATAAAAACTATCGGTCACAATGTAAAATTATCAGTTGAAGTATAAAAAAACAGAGCTGATCTGCGTTAAAAGGACGTCACGCCGCTCTGGTCTCACTATGGTTACCTTGCGTAGGCCATAGCACACGTCTACACCGGAGCAGACAAGGAGACCGTTACATGGTACGGAAACCAGGTGGCGCGGTGGGGTTGGACTCGTGTGCCGTGAAGCGGCCGCCGGGCAGGCGGACGGCCGTAGTGGCGGAGAAGGCCGCGCCGCGCGTCCCTCGCACGCCGTAACCGAGTCAGCTCGGCGGCGTTCGGCCCGCTCCGCGTGCGAGCACGGCCCCGCCTTGCCCGTCAGCTGTGGCAGGCCCGTGGCAAGTCGGGCTTCGCGGGCGGGCAAAACGAAATGGGCTGCGCGGCTACTATGGGTCGGCCCTTTGCCCGTCGGCCGAGCGGCGATGGAGGCAACACGCCATGCGCCTGACGTAGATGGGTCGTGCGTGGGAGCGACCAGTCCATACTATGGGCTTCTTCGTGTGCTCTACTAGTTGGGATGGAAGTTATTAGAGGGCTTTGCGCCTAGGCCCCACGCTTGGTGCTAGTGTTTTTTTCTATGATTTATCCATTTCTTTTTTGACACGAGAGGTATAGTATATGAGTTTCTTTTTATGCATGTGTTATTTTGCGTATGTGTTTTCTTTTTGTGAGTATATGTATGTGTTCTCTAATCTTCACTATACATTCTACAAGTGGGAAGGGAAGCCAAAGTGGTAAATGTGAAAGCAAAGAAAAAGTGAGAATATTTTAGTTGAGAATTATTTGTGCCATAGCCATCCTTTTTCTAGATATAACATCGAGTAAAACATATAGTGTTTTCTAATAAAAAATATACCCATTTTTTTTGAAAAAAATCCCTATGGAATATGGGAAAATTTTTTATTTTTGAAAAAAATAAAGTAATTCCTATGAAATTCCTAATAGGGACGACCTCAAAAACTTCCTTCCGGCAATCACAAATTCCAAATGGGTAAAAACCTTTTCTTCAGTTTTGCGGTGGCTGACCCGCGCTTGGCGGCACGGCAGTGGTAGCGCCACAGGACCGCGCGCCGCCGAGTCCATCAGGCATTCGCCGCTAAAGAACAAGAAGGAAAACACGTTCCAAGGAGTCAAGGCGTCAAGCACCAACACCGCGTCCTAACTCCTACGCCACTGAGGTACAGACTGGCTCCAGAATGATGATAACGGGGCGCGTCAGGTCACGCTGGTGTCGATGCCGTATTGTCAATCCGGGACACCGGCTTATTGTTTCAGTCAGGGATGAAATTCACATTCGTAGCCCTTCGTACCCTCGTTTGGTATCGTGCGTGACTAGTTCGGACACTTAAGAGCATCTTCAATAGTCTGAGTCAGCTAGCTATATGTATGTACACATCAGCATATATCCTATATGGAGGAAAGAGAGTATGCAAAAAAAATCGAACCAGCTCTTCCTTAAGCACTAGTCTATAACGCCAAACGAGGCAGCATCTATAAATTCTGTGTGTGCATGTAAGCATCAAATAGATATCCTTATAGATAGTTCTTTAAAATGCTAGCTTTAGTGTGTATTATATAAATAATGTGAAAATCTTATAGTTAGTTGCTAGCTATAACCATTGAAGATGTCCTTAGGGAACACCGTAGACGCTCAACTTTAGTTGAACCAGTACACAAGGGTCAATGCAACTGTCACCCTAGACCAGGCCCACCGATAGCGTTTTTTGGGCTAGCCCTGTCAGGGTTTTTATTGTCTCCACGGAAGCATCGTGCCATGTTGGTGTCGGTGAGGGAGACTGTGCACCCGATTTTGACCTTCACAACTATGATCCATGTAGTGATTTGATCAATCTAGGCCGTTGGTTTATTTTTTTAAGCTAAGGGTGAAATCCACCTTTATAGACCCGCATACATGTGTTGGCATCGTGCGTTGCTATTTTGTGCGCTTAGGGAGCACCGTGGACACTCACCGTTGGTCGAACCAGCGGGAAGGGGCTAATGTAGCTATGTCACCTTAGGTTAGGGTCCATTGACAACATTTTTTTTGGGTCAGTGGTCATCGGGGCTTTTCTATCTCTACGGGGGCATCAGGCAATGTTGGTGTAATTGTGGGGGCCGCGTACATGATTTTGGCTTTCACGGAGATGATTTTGCTGATCTAGGCCGTAGGCTTGTTTTTAAAGCCAGGGTGAAATTCACTCCTATGGCCTCATGTACGCTCATTTGGCATTGTGTCCCCCTAGTTCGGACGCCTATGGGGCATTGTGGCCGCTCAACGCCAGTCGAACAAGCACGAAGGGACCACTGCAACTATGTTACCTCTAGTTGAAGACCGTCGACGGTTTTTTGAGCCAATTGCTGTCAGGCATTTCTATCTCCAAGTTGACATCGGGCCATGTTGGTGTCGGAGTAGGGGCCACGCACATGATTTCGACGTTCACTGGGCGGGCCACAACTCGGGGCGATATAGCTGCGCTGGCTCCTTCATATTGGTTCGGTCAATGTTGAGCGTCTGTGGTGCCCCTTAGATGTCGAAATCGTGTACTTTGGCCCCACATCAACATGAGCGTGGCTCAATTCTCCCATGGAGATAGGAATGCCCTAATGGCTACTGGCCTAGAAAACATTATTGGCGGGCTTCGACCCGGGGTGACATAGCTGCACTGGCCTTGTGTGCTGGTTCGATCGGTGCAAGTGTGCACAGTGCCCCTAGGCGCCCAAACTAGCTAAGTACGGTGCTAAACATGCACCATGGAAGTGGATTTCACCCTAGCTTAAAAATAAGTTGGCGGTCTGGATCAGCAGAATTACCTCTGTGAAGGCAAAATTGTTGCGCCCTTGTACTAACACCAACGTGTCCCAATGTCCGTGTGGAGACAAAAACACCCCAACATTCGCTGACCCGAGAAAACACCATCAGTGGGCCCTGACCCAAGGTAACATAGTTCCGCTTGTGCTTACCCTTTCGGGTTGGTTCGATCGGCGTTGAGCGTCCATGATGCTCCTTAGGCGCCTGAACTATCCACACACGATGCCAAACACGTGTATGTGGGCTGATGCTTGCGTGGAGATAGAAACACCCCGATGGCCCCTAACATAAAAAAACACCGTCGGCTGGCCCTAACCTAGGGAGACATAACTGCGCTTGCACTAGCCCCTTTGGACTGATTCCACTAGCACCGAGCATCCTCGGTGCCCCCGAGGCGCCCAAAATAGCCACACACACAATGCCAAACACATGTATGTGGGGCTACAGAGATGGATTTCACCTTTGGCTTAAAAAAATAAAATGGCAATCCAGATCAGCAAATCACCGCACGAATCACCTCCGTGAAGGCAAAAATTGTGTGCCCAGTACCCAATTTAAAAACCTTCTAAGTTTTAACTATTCACACGTCACAGGCAAAAGGAGTGCCATCTAATAAGACTCCATTCCAAACAATGGTTTCGGACTTCCATAAGTTAAAAACCATTTAAAACGCGTTGGCTTGTTGATGTGTCCTTTTTTTTCCTTTCTTCTTTCTTTTTTCTTTACATTATTCATAAAAACATAACAATATTTTTTCTTTATTTTTCTTTAATTAAATACCTAGAAAAAAAGTAACAACTATTATAATACCATTTCAGCTAAAAACCACGGCACTTCAGAACATGCCTAAAATGCATCGTTTATCCTGAGTTCCTGACCAGCAAGACACTTGAGAACATAACAAGTAACAAGAACCTGACACACTTCAGGTTTTTGTAAACGATGTGGTAGAAACGACGATATATGTGTATGAATACAACAAAATTACTAGCTGAAGTTCGGTGGGGATTTACCTCCCCTATCATATTTTTACCGAGCTCATCTTTACAGTAAAGCTAAAACCCCTCAAGAGGAGTAAGAACTCCTTGTACGTAAGTAGCACAAAAGTTGAAGCTTAAAAGTAGCCAAGCCTCGGCAATGAGAAAGGAAGAGGAAGGCTAGTTTACAAGGGGAGTACCCCCAGTTGATAACAACAACGTTACATCACGGAACAGGATTGGGGTTTCACTTGCACGATACTAAACAAAATACAGAACGATTTTTTTTTTCACAAAATGCTGCGAGTTGTTTGACACGGTACACAACTGTTATGAATAGCACTTATATTCATCATGAGTCCAAAGGGCCAATATAAATACATATACAGGTTTAGCATATATGCAGGAAACCCCTTATACAATGGGGTAAATACACAGCTAGGTAATACATATCTAACAACAACATCTGGGCACCCCGTGCCCTTCGATTGATTCTTTGGTTGCTCGATAAGACAGCTATCTGAGATATGCCTCACATTGCATACACAAACTCGCCGCTGCTGTCAACATCAAGATCTGAGTTGGATTCAAGGTCATCCATGTCGTCGTCCATGTCGAGTCCATCAGTTAGGATGTAGTTCATACGAGAACAAGTGGGCGGTATGGTGGCCTCGGTTAAAATTTGCATGATCTGATCCATGGTCTGCATTGGCTGATCAGGCTCCTCATATTTGTTGCTCATACTATCATCATCCATCAGATCGGCAGGAAGGTTCTTCAAGAACCAACTATGATTCCGTATTTCAGGGATAGTTATCCTCTGCATTTATCATAACCAGCAGTGTGAATATGATGGAATTCAAAACAAATAAACCTCTGCATTTATGATGTCCAACAATGTTATTAACATTAGACATGAATATACTGAAGCACAAGAACGAACATAGATGTTGACAATGTAGAACTAAACTACGGGCAGATAAGATTTCTATATCAAAGTTGTCCTACTGAAATGCACTACTTTTTGTTTTGAGTGGATATGACTGCACACATACCTCTAGAAATCTAGTTCATTTCAAAGGAGCAATAGCATGCCAAACAATTCTTTCGCTAGCCTAGAATAAATACAAAATGACGCTAATGAGCTGTTATATTAATCACTGGTCAGCAAGGGAAACGATGCTGACAACCACAACACAACTACAAAAGTAGAACCATTAAATCACAAACATCAACACCCTAACTTAGTCTGCTGGAGACAAACGAATGGTAATCAGCACATATACCGGAGCAGCATCTGAAGAACAATTTTCTGAACCCAGGAAGCGTAATTCACTACTGTACTGAAAACTGAAACGCTTAAGCTGCCTGCCCCTACCTTATGGGCTCAAGCCCCTCCAGACAGGCAGATATCCCCTACCAGTGATAGATTTAGTTGTCAGCTGAAGTTTAGAGCAAATCTTGAAGAACACACTAAAATGCACGGTACACATACATCACATGATACAGAATATGATATCAAAGCCTAGTTTCTAGAACTAGAGCATACTAGGACTCACCATAGCAGGATCCCCAACAAATATCCTCGAAATTAGATGCTTGCACTCTGGAGATATTTCCACATTATCTAGAATTGAATACTGAACATTCAAGATACGCTGCAAAGAGATGACATTAATATTAGCTTTTAGTTTAAGAGAGGAATGCCTAGGATGAAACAAAGAGGAACTTGGAAGTAGCTAAAACATGAGAAAGGAAAAAGAAATTAAGATAACCTGAATTGTCTTTCGGAAGTTCTTAGGCTCTTCTGGATCCTCAAAAGGATATGCACCAACTACCATAACATAGAGTGTCACACCACAGGACCATACATCAGCAATCTGTTTTAAGTCGTAGATAATACATCAGTCTGGACCAGGGTTCCTCATCTTGGGAGGTAACCAGCCAGTTAACACCAGTGACCGGAAATCCTGATTTGGTCAAGTTCTTAAAAAATAAGAGATGGCTATTTAGGGGCTAAGTTTATATTTGTAAAACCCCAAGGTGCTCCGACCTCTGAATAATGCCCGTCTATCCTGGCTGAGTTTGCATATTTTTGAATGTAAACATATTTCATGCTATTATTTGGAAATGTTAGGGAAGGACTGTAAAACTCACCAATGCTGCCAAGTTTCACCAAAAGTCAGAAACCAGTCAAAAGCCACCAGAAAGTAAAAAGCCAGTCAAAAGCAGCTAATTTCTGGATGGTTCTCGGCCATGTCGTCCGCTGTTAAGGTTCCTCCCCACAGTGTTTAGGTCAAACTGGTTACCACCAATAATCAGTACTGACAACTGAGTGGTAACCAGCCTTGTGTTGATTTTAGAAAAACTGTACATGTAGCATTTCTACACTTTCAGACATGAAAAAGAGCATACCGGGACAGGACAGCATATCAAGTGATGGTCCCAGAAAAAAGGACCAGCATATCAAGTACAACAGGAAGAATCAGTTACTTGAATAGCTAGAACATTTTCCTTAAGAACTGGCGAATGATTTCACCATAATACACCTCACTATATAATAGTTTGGGCGAAGTGATTGGCACATGTTTAGCTAGGTATCTTGACTAAAGGGATAAATTTTCTCAGCCTAATGGCAAACTTGTAGGGGGTAGCCTGTAATTTACTGTAAATAAACAGTATACAGTAATGCAGACTAGGGCACCAAACAACAAAACCTTTTGCCAGTTTATGTTCCTCAAACTACATTGCACAGACGGCAAACTATAGTACACCTCCCAAAGATACAGTTCTTGAGATGAATTAACAAAGCTTGAGAAGTCATGTACCTTGCCATCATATTCTATATTCAACAGAACTTCAGGTGCAATATAAGCAGGTGTTCCTACAGTTGATTTTGGTTGTGAATGGAGAACTGAAGACTGCAGAAAAAGAAGAATGTCACTGTTCATTAGAATGAACCTGACAGCACCATAGACATAGACTCATAGAGCGACATTGATTCTACTGCATTGTAAACACAAAGGCACAAAACCATGAAATTTCAATGTAACCGCCTGAACATTGGCCTATAATGGCTTGTGAACCATTTTGAAAGCAGCCATATACAGCATATTATAGAAACATTAGCTAGAACAAGAATAAATTGGCTTATGTAAGCACCTTAGAATAGCCAAAATCACATATCTTCAAGCGAGGAGCAGGACTCCCATCTAGCAGTGTGTTCTCCAGCTTCAAGTCACGGTGACATACTTGCTTGAAAATAAGGATAAAATGGGTAAGTTCAACTTACTGCAAGGTATGTGCACAGACTAACAATCAGATGAAAGAAAAGTCTCCGCATTACTAATACCATTGAATGGCAGTAACTGACTCCAGATATAAGCTGCTGGAAGAAGTAGCGAGTCTAAACAAAAGACAGAGGCGTTTATCACGATCAATATTTCACGCTAGAATTATATGTATTAAGAAAAAAGATGCACCAGGGAGCAGATACAGACCTCATCTTCACTGAATCGTACATTTTTACATATTCTCTCAAAAATCTCACCACCAGAGGCATATTCCATGACAATAGCAAGATGAGTAGGTGTTAAAATAACCTATAAATACATGACATGTAAGTTATTTTGGCTGAAAATTGTTTAAAAATGGCGAAGTAGAGAACAAGCATCATGAAGAGCGGCAGAGCCTGACTTACCTCCTTAAACCTAATAATGTTAGGATGCTTCAATGATCTATGGTTAATTATCTCACGCTGGACATTCTCATCTATCTGTACAAGAGAATGAAGAAAATATATAATAAACAAGAACTAGGTGGAACTATTGAGTGTAGTCACAACTGACAACCATTAAGGATTTATATATAAAAAAGGCAATGTCAAAATATTTATACACTGGATGGAACATATTCATACGTGCACCAACACACTACCATCTGGAGTTTCCATTTAAATCAAGCTCAAATGACCTGACTTGATAGCGGATGTGATGAACCTTAGTTCATCAGGGTAAACATCGCCATGAGGAAGGCTGGGTAGCGTCGGCTTGGTGGGATGAGAGATTTGACTATATACCGGATGATAGAACTTGAGAAAGAGACTAGATTAATTTATCTACATTACTTCATTGCTTGATTGATAATACATACATGCTAACATTTTTATAGAGATAGTTTGACTTGACCTCCAAGAAACAATCTCCATTTCTAAGAAAACATATCTCTCATAAATACAATATATCTATAAGGTAGTAAATCCATCTAATAAGGAAACTAACTATTCTTATCTCTATCCTTACTAATTTGACCGCGACATGCGCATCTGATACAGTACCCGCGCGTTGCTACAGTACCTGCGCTGCCACAGTGCTAGGGTACTGTTAACACATGTGAACAGTGCACGTGAACAGTATTTGGCGCGTCCTCGAGCTGTGGTGGTGGCTATGGTTGCTACCCTAGGAGACCTCAAGTTGACGAGATAATGTGACGTTTACAGGCGACTTTAAAGACCGTGGCCTCCACGTACAGGTGCAACAACATTGATGACATCTGCGATCGCCATGACAGACGCGGTGGCAACCACAACAGCGTTGTAGTAGCCTTCCACGATGCAGTTATGCGACAGGGTCACGGCGGCCTTCGGTAACACTGTGATAGGATATGGCATGGTCGCGGCGGGCGTCGGTAGTACCATAGCAGGTCGCGGCAGCGACATGGTTGTTCGCGGCGAGCCGATAGCAACATGGTCTGCCGTGACGGGCGTGTACGCGATTGCGGTGGCGTCGATAGAACCACAGCTGCCACGGCATGTTCTAGCAGCGTCGTGGCGGCTGCTGGGAACAACGCCGCCGCCGCCTCTTGTTGCGCCTTCTTCTGATTCACGATCTTCTCCAAGGTGGCATGCATGTTAAGGAAGATGTCTGCCATCTTCTTGTCGATGTTGGCCGTCTTGTTGGCGTTAGCCTTTATCGTGGCCAACGACTCAGTAACAGGAACTATGGTAGCAGAAGTCGTGGGAGGGATCGACTGCTCTGATACCAAATATGATGAGCCTTAGTTTATTGGGGTAAACATCGCTAGGAGGGCTGGGCGGGGTCAGTTTGGTGGGATGAGAGATTTGACTATGTACTGGGATGATAGAACTTGAGAAAGGGACTACATTAATTCATCTTCATTGCTTCATTGATAATAGATACATGCTAGCCCTTTTATAGAGATAGCTCGACTTGACCTACAAGAAACAATCTTCATTTCTAAGAAAACTTATCTCTAATAAATAAAATATATCTATAAGGTAGTAAACCCATCAAATAAGAAAACTAACTATTCTTATTTCTATCTTTACTAATCTGGCCCTAACATGAGTGGTTGCTACAGTACCCGAGTGTGCTACAGTGCTCGGGTACTGTTTCCGCGCGCGAACAGTGCGCAAACAGTACTTGGCACGTGACAGCGGATCACAAATAATATTGGGCCTATAGCATGTGTTCACATTTGAGCTGTTATGGACAGAGCCAAAAAGAGGACTAGGGAATTAGCCAACCCATCTGTTCAACTGTAGTTACGGATTATTGCTGACTCATCTCCCCAAAGGATTACGAACTTCCAAGAAATGACCACAGCACAGTAAAGCAATGGTATAAATAGTTATTTCTCACCACAAAAGCATTGCTCAGTAAGTTAACTCCAATCATAGATATAATGAACCACACTTGTTCAACTAGCTACCAATACATGCAGCAGATTCTGAACGTTGGGCAGGATCAGACTCTGAATTCAAGGTCTCTTAAGAGCTTTTGTGGGTGGCGTCTTAACAGGCTTGTCTAGTGATATTTTCTCTTTGAACGGACAACTACACCCTTTAGCCTTGTCATCTGAAAGATACAAACAATTATTGATGGAAAATCATATTCCATATTACAATCTATGCGATTATACTTCAAGTTGATAGAGAATCATATTCCATATTCCAATCTATGCGATTATACTTAAAGAGTAACTTAACAACTTGCCACCAAAACCCAATCGTATGAACTATTCCCCTTCTGCCCCTAAATAACTGCATTATTTTAGGAAGGGTTTATGGTTCCTAAATAAGTGCCGTTCTAAGATTTCAGGATGAAATATGCCTAAATTGCAATTATGAGTACTAGTGGAATAATTCAAAGTGATAAAAGTTGTACAGGGTCACTAATCGATTCAAGCATGAATTAATTACTTGGACCAGAAAACAGGTTCCCTTTATCAGCCCAATACTTTGACATTAATCTCACTTGGATCAAAAACATGTGTGGTATCCACAAGCAGTTGGATCAACATCAATGGTCAAATCTTTATGGGTTGAGGGATCATTTGCTGGAGCAACCAGGCAATGCTAAGCACATATATCAGTGACGATTGAGTTTAGCTTTGTATAACTTTTTTAAAAAATTTTTGTCCAGGAGCTCTGGCATTCACTAAAGGAGGTAGGCACCCCTCGCGAATCATAGGATTCGAGCCCGGGTGGGCGAGGGGACATCGCCACCTCTTTAACAACCGGCCATGGACCAATTCCTAGCTTTGTTTATCATTTACCATTATATTTGGCAGACAGAAAACGTAGAGGGTATCACAAAACAAGGATTTTTGGGGGGTAAATGCTACAAAATACTTGTTTTGGGATCACAACCGTGAGCACGTTTTGCAATTTGTATTATTAAATGCATCTAAAATTCAAGTAAATGTAGAGATATTGTGACTAAATAACAACCGTTTAGCCATTTAGCCTGTTGCAAATAATGCACACAAAATAGAGACAAGACACACGGATTTTTACGTAGAAAACCCTTACGGGAAAAAACCACAGACACTCGAAGGCAAATCACTATAATGAGGAGAGTTAACAATAGAGCACTTTTTCTTCCTATGAGCTACTGGGGTACATATTTATAGCGTGAGGGAAAAGAGTCTCACACGGAGAGGAAACCGAATCAGAGCAGGTTGCTACAGATTGGCACTACGTCTGATACAATCTGTGCATGCACCTGCCATGCCACGTCTGACATGAGACGATGAAGTGTCTTACACGGACGCGATACGAATTCGGATAAACTTTAACAATCTCTACCTTAAGCCGAATTCCCTCCAACAGTAGAAGAATATGATAGACTCATCTAATTATCATCCATACCTTGAGCGCCGAAAGTCTAAACGACTAGCGAGTAATACCAACTAAGTATGAGCATAGCTCAGACTTAGATGCAGGAACTGGCTTTGTCAACATATCAGCTGGATTATCATAAGTACTTATCTTGCTGACTTTAATATCACCTTGAGTAATGACACCTCGAATGTAATGATACCTGATATCAATGTGCTTTGTTCTCCCATGAAAAATTTGATCTTTTGTAAGGCAAATAGCACTCTGACTATCACAAAATATTATAGTGCAAGATGTACTTTCACAAAGCTCAGTGAATAAACCTCTTAGCCAAATGACTTCTTTGCAAGCTTCAGAAATAGCCATATACTCAGCTTCTGTAGTAGACAAGGCAACGGTAGCTTGCAAACTTGCTTTCCAGCTAACGGCACACCCTCCAACAGTGAACACATAACAAGTGAGAGATCTTTTATCCAAATCTCCGACAAAATCAGAATCTACATAACCAACGAGTCCATCTCTAGTCTTCCCAAATTGTAAACAAGCATTAGATGTGCCCCGCAAATATCTGAAAATCCATTGAACTGCTTTCCAATGCTCTTTTCCAGGATTAGCCATGTATCTACTAACCACACTTAATAATTGAGATAAATCGAGACGAGCACATACCATAGCATACATAAGCGAACCGACTGTGCTCGCATATGGAACTTTAGACATGTACTCAACTTCATCATTTGATTGTGGACATGACGCTGAAAAAAGTCTGAAATGTGCAACTAAGGGAGTACTCACAGGTTTGGCCTTATGCATGTTGAAACGACGAAGAATTTTATCAATATATCCCTTTTGACTTCGATATAATTTGCTAAACTGTCTGTCTCTAATGATTTTCATACCAAGAATCTTCTTTGCTGCACCAAGATCTTTCATCTCAAATTCACTATTTAATTGTGCCTTTAACTTTAAAATTTCAGCCTTATCTTTTGCAGCAATCAACATATCATCAACATATAGGAGCAAGTAAATACCTGGACCATCAACAATCTTTAAGTAAACACAGCTATCATAATTAGATCTTTTAAAATTCTGAGATATCATAAAGGAGTCAAATCTTTTGTACCATTGTCTAGGTGATTGCTTTAAACTATAAAGAAGAATTTTGTTTGCAAATTGAAGAAATCTTTTTACAAGGCGAATGGTGATTATACATTTATACTTAAACATTCAAGGAGTGGAATTTTGTTTGCAAATTGAAGAAATCGCCTAGACATTCAAGGCGAATGGTGATTGTTTCTCCAGAACAGAACTCCAAGCCATTGTCGGTACGCAGCTTCTTGACATGCTTACCAGTTTATCTTTCAATCATAATCTTCCACTCCTTGAATGTTTTGAATACATCTGATTTGTGCTTGACGAAATATGCCCAAACTTTTCTTGAGTAATCATCAATGATGGTCAACATGTAGTTTGCACCTCCAAGTGACGGAATGCGGGATTCTCTCCACAAATCAGAGTGAACATAATCCAATATGTCTTTTGTAGAGTGAGTCGCAGTACTGAATTTCACCATCTTTTGCTTGCCGAAGACATAATATTCACAAAACTTCAACTTGTCGATGCTTTGACCATCAAGAAATCTTCTTTTGCATAATTCCATCATTCCAGCTTCACTCATATGCCCCAGACGCATATGCCAAAGATTAGTAACATCAGAATCAGATGATTTATTTGAGTCAATGGTAGCATTACCTGAAATTGTAGTGCCCCGCATATGATATAAGCTGGCAGCCTTCATATCACCCTTCATCACAACAAGAGAACCTTTAGTGACCTCCAGAACTCCACCTCCACCTGAATACTTGTACCCTTTGGCATCAAGATTACTTAATGAGATAATATTTCTCTTCAAATTCGAAATGTGACGAACATCCGACAAAGTCCTGATGGTGCCATCAAACATCTTGATCTGGATAGAACCAATGCATGCAACCTTGCATGGTGTATTATCACCCATCAATACTGATCCACTTGGTGTAGCTTCATAAGTAACGAGCCACTCACGGTTCGGGCTCATGTGGAATGTACAGGCTGAATCAAGAATCTATTCATCGTCAGTTTTGCAATTACTGACAAAGGCAATGAGAACATCTCCATCAGAAGCTTCTTTGGCGACAACGGTGGCTCTACGTTCATTATCTTGTTGATCCTTCTTGAAATTGTTAGTCCTCTTTTCCTTGTTCTGTAACTTCCAGCACTCGGATATGTCATGACCATCCTTCTTACAATACCTGCATGACTTCCTGTTCCTAGATTTAGATCTGCCTCTGTATCTGCTTTTGCTTTTGCCTTTTGAATTGTCGTTTGAACCCTTCTCGTATTGCCTACCGCGTACAGACAAACCCTCTGCATGCGTACTTGAACTTTCATTGGGAATCATAAGCTTCATCTTTTCCTTAGCATACAAAGCTTCATAGACTTCATTGAGAGTAAGAGTATCTCGGCTATATAAAATAGTATCTCTAAAAGTAGAGTACGAATTGGGCAGAGAGCATAGCAAAATAAGACCCAAATCATCATCATCATATTTTACCTCCATAGCTTCGAGGTCTGCAACAACTTCTTTGAAAGCTGTCCGGTGGTTCAACAACGAGGCACCCTCCACCATCTTGTGGGAATAAAGCTTCTGCTTCAGATGCATCTTGCTGGTCAGATCCTTGGTCATGCAAATCTGCTCCAGCTTCAGGCATAATGCGGCAGCGGATGTCTCCTTCATAACCTCCTGTAAAATATTATTTGATAGATGAAGATGGATTTGAGATAAGGCCTTACGATCTTTTGCGTTGCTTCTCATCAGCGGTCAATGTGGCTGGCATCTTGTCGATCCCCAGAAGTGCATCATCCAAATCAAGCTATGATAAAACAGCTCGCATCTTGACTTGCCATAGAGAAAACCTCGTGTCGCGATCCAACAGCGGAAAATCGTACTTCAGAGTTGCCATGCGGAAGAAAACTAAATTTTGCTGGTACGAATTTGAGTGTACCTAGCAAAATTCTCGCAATCTGAAAATCCTGGTACAATTCTTGTGTGTACTAGCAATTTCACCCAAAAATAATTCCAAGCCCCAGCCCTCTTTCTTTCTTTTTTTTCTTCAATTGCCTTGAATTCCGTGAGCCTCTTCTTTATTGGCTGTGCATGCTGTCGTTGTGCTTTCTCTGGAGACTTTTCTCTGGCACGTTTTTTCTTGGGGCCTGTGTCTTCTGCTCGATTCGCTTTTTATTTGCGCTGCTGAAAACCGCCTCGGAGAAGCAACGTCGACTCGGAGATGGAGACGCCAAGCGCCTCAGATTCGGCGAAAAATACCGAGACGATTTTTTTTCTTCGATCAGATCTTGTCACCTTAATCTCCTGTGTTCTAATCTCCTGTGCTCTGATACCACTTGTTACATCCGGATCCTGGCACCCAGCCAGGTCCAACCAAGTTCACTCCCTGGTCTCTAGGTCTTAAATGGGCTACGCACCCTGCGCACTCAAGTTCATGGGCTACCCGCAAGCAAACCCCTCAAGCAACAACCTTATAAGTGGTATTGGGCCTTCTCCCCAAAAGACTAGTCCAATGGGTGGAGACTCTCTCACACTTATAAGTTGTGCTTTCTCCTTTCCCACGATCTATATGAGACTATTCCTAACAATCTCCCCCTCACACATGGATTGTGCACACCACACTTTTGGGAGATGTTAGGCGCTTGGGCTCTGATACCACTTGTTGCAAATAATGCACAGAAAATAGAGATAAGAGACACGAATTTTTACGTGGAAAACTCTTACGGGAAAAAACCACGGGCGTTCGAAGACAAATCACTATAATGAGAAGAGTTTACAATAGAGCGCTTTTTCTTCCTATGAGCTACTGGGGTACATACTTATAGCGTGAGGGAAAAGGGTCCTACACGGAGAGGAAACCGAATCAGAGTAGATTGCTACAGATTGACACCACGTCTGATACAATCTGTGCATACACCTGCCATGCCACGTCTGACATGAGGCGATGAAGTATCCTACACGGACACGATATGAATTCGGATCAACTTTAACATAGCCATATACCTAAAATAAGCTCCTTGCGGAACCAAATAGTTTAGGTCCCGTTTGGGTAGTTGTTGGTTTGCCTGTCGGCATAATTCGATTTGATGCTATTTAGTGGTGAATTCGAGCCCACTTCCTTTGCAAGTGACCATTAGATCATAAAAAATGATGTTTCCTTAAGCAGGTGGAGATAAATTTGCTTTGTTTCAAATAAATTTATATCAGTACTAGTTTAATTTGATTGGTGCAGTGCAGTTGTGGATGCTTGGTTAGCCCTAAATACGGCATATTTAAACAAAAATCGACACACGAACAGAACTAGAGCAGTAGTTTGAGCATACTGACCGTATCGAATGAAATGAATAGCAATATTTACATCCAATATTGTTTAAAAAAACCCTACATCAATAATCACAAGCAATTAAAATAAACCTAGAACTTAAACAAGCAATTCATCATTGAACTAAGATATGGTTCCTAATCCACGAAACCAACACACCACACAGCACCCATGGATTCGCCAGTAAACCCCAACAGTTCAAATCGAACAGGTCCTAGGCACACGCTCCGATCGACCCAGAAAGAGCCTCAATCGGGAACGTTTCGGCACATGAGGTCGAATCGATTGGTCAAACAGCGCCGGGTCGAATAGAGCAGAGAGGGGAGAGGCACATAGTGAGAGGGGCAATCAGCAGCTTACCTTCTCTCCGCGCTCGATGTACTTGACGGCGACGAGCTCCATGGTGCGGCGGTCGCGCATGAGGCGGGCGACCCCGAAGTTGCCGGAGCCGATGTCGCGCACGAGCTCGTACCGGTCGCTGTCGTGCATGATAGGCATGTCCATGCCCGGGCCCACAGTCAGCGCCGCCCGATCCGGCGCCGCCGCTGCCATGACCGGCGAAGGCGGTCGATGGAGGCCGCAGCTATTAGGGTTGGGTCACCCGAGGTGGTGGCTCCCTTCCCCCCACCCTCTCCCTCTCTTCCCCCTCCTCTCTCCTCGAATCGGCGACGAGCTCGCGCTCTCTCCCTCTCCTCGACGAGTTGGTGTCAGTGGCCGACCAGGACTTCAGGAGAGAGAAAGGGCAAAACACACACACGCCTCCCTTTCTCGCCTTATTATTACCGTTTGGTGCTCGCTATTTAAATGGGCGTCATCTTTTAGTATTTGTGTCATAAATGGGCGTAGAGGAGCAGTAGGAGTTCCGTTTTGAAACTATAAATAAGTTTGTGTGTTTATGGCGCCCTACGTATTGGATTTTGACAGTAACAGCCTGTACAAGTTTGCGTAGAGACAGAAATTCATATATGATTTTCTCTAATATAAATAAAATTATTATAGTATATATTATAATTGACTAGTAGACCTCGTCTTGGAAAGTTAATTCGTTTGAAAGTTATGGCTGAGTTCTTTTTCACTTATGATTTATGGCTTATACTACAGTAACTAGTTTTTAAACGGTGTGTTTTTTCAAGGCGATGTCAACAGGAAGATTGTAGTAAAAAGTGTACTGAGTTTAGCTGTACCGGCCAAAATCGCATGTGACTATTTTCCTCTGCGTACCGCCTCTCGCAAATAGTCAGAATTCAAAAATTTAAACCATAAGCCATAGCCCAAAAAAACCCACCCTATATACTGTAGAAAAGTTATTTACTGTAAAAAGTCAGCCTTTAGAAGGCAATACTAACATGGCCTATGTTGAATTGTTGATTGCCTAAAATGGTCACACTAATTTTAAGAGCATTAAATACCAAAATAAAATGGTTACACTTGAAGTGAAGAAATGGATATTATCTTACTCACTCTGTTCAAATTTATAAGATATTTTCTCTTGGCATATAGACCAAGAAGATATTAAAAATGACTAGACTACCCATAATTATTATATCTAAACACTATATTCAGTACATACATGTGGAGAACATAAAGTAAAGTTGGATATTTATTAGGGATATAGAGGAAATCTCACACTAATTTTGTATTGAAATATGAAATACGCTATATATTTATAAACAAGACCATTAAAAAATATCTTAGAAATTTGGATGGAAGGAGTAATAAATAAGCGAATAGCTTTTTATGAAATGGTAACTAATGCAGTCCATTCTTCGTAGGAGCGCTAATGGACTTAGACTGGTCTAGACTTTTGGGTTAGGTTCGCCCAAAATTTCATATGGGCTTGATCACTTTGGATTTATAGCAATTTGAACCAGATCAAGGCAAGATTTGGGCCAGGCGTGGACCTTATCTTTTTGTACTAAATCCTCCGTCGCCTTCGTCAATCGGTGGATGAGCGTGAGCCATGAGCCACTGGTTGCCGCACCAAAAGCCGACCATCATAGCCTCTTGTCTACTATCACTCACCATGGCTACCTCGCTATTGTTGCCATCCTTTTCTCAGGCGCCCTCGCACGCACCCGCGCTTTCAACTCCCTCCCTCCCGCCCTATGCTCCTACCTACCATCTGAGGTAGATCCAGAACAAAATCGACCAAGGGTCACCATACATGTCACCATAGGAAATGACTAGGGAACAATATAGTGTTGCAACGATATAGCAACAAGTTTCATACAGTTTCAGCAAGTTTCAAGAAAATATTTGAAAAGTTTTATGTCTCAACGAGTTTCGCGTGTTTCTAGAAAATTCTAGAAAATTCCAAGCCAATGTTTCACCGAGTTTTAGATTTTAAAACTCAAGTTTTAGCCGAAGAGTTTCAACAAGTTTTAGCAAATTTCAACAAGTTTCGACCGAAAGTTTCAATAGGTTTCAACTAATGTTTCAAGAAGTTTTGGTGAACTTACCTGGCCACAAAGCTAACCAACACTTCCTATCGCTAGATCCATTTGTGCTTGAGCTTCGCATAGAGCCTCCATCTCTCTCTCTTCTCCTCGGTTTCGACCCAAGCTTTGTGCGCATCGTAGCTGGATCCGGCTGTCCAGAGTCACGTTGCCACTGCATCCGGCTATCCAGAGTCATGCCGTCGGTGACATTCACCAAATCTAGAATGGTGAAGCACCGCACCGTTGCCCTGTGCTAGATCCATAGCCGGAGGTGAAGGAGGAGGGGAGGGCGACATTGGAGTTGAAGGAAGAGGTGGAGGGGCAGGCACTGGAGGTGAAGGAGGAAGGGGAGGGCTACATCAGAGTTGAAGGAGTTGGAGGGGTGACGCCAAAGGTGAAGGGGTAGGGGGAGACCGCCTACCTTCATCGACTCGCCGGCTGCCTTCCCCAGCTGGATGCGGGAGAGAGAGATCGAGGGCGTGCGATGGAGAAGAAGGGGGATGACTCTTATCCGAAGGGTTGGCTTAGGGTGCGTAGGATTTGATCAGATGGCTCTACCCTATATTGTTGGAACAATATAGGGTTTAGTTTTTCTCATCATCATATGTGTATGGAGTTATTGAGCTTAAACTATGGGGTGCAGTGCATGCATATGTGGTTTTGATAGTGTGAACGATGATGGACCCAACGTCCTGTGCACCCTTGAAGCTGCATGTGGATCCTCCTTTGCCCACCATTCCTCTGCAACACCCCATCTGTCCTCCTCCTCGCCTCCCTCGACACCGCCACCTTCCGCATCCTCACTATCGCGCTTCGCCACACCTATGCCATCGCCAACATCCAGCATTGCATGCCCTTCCTCCTCCTCTCCTCCTTGTGCTAGTGTGGTGCTCCCGTTCAAACACTCAGTGCTAGTGGGATCTCGTCTGACCGTCGAGGATGGGGAATATGGTGGTGACAAGGTCGGGGAAGGCAGATCTAGTGCTGATGGAGGTAGGGAAGGTGGAACTAGTGCCAATGGAATCGAGGGAAGACAGATCCAGCACCGTGTGGCCAGGAGCGACTGAATCTGGCGCTGGCATGGTCGAAGGTTGAAAGATTCGACGGCGGTGTAGTATCATCGAGGTCCATCGCCCGTGCTCACTGGCCAGCGACCTCCAGTGACCAGCCGCCTCCTCCTCCACTTGGGCACAACGAGAAAGAGAAAGAGAAGAGAGTTTTTTGGGGGAAAAGAAGAGAGATTAGGGATGCGGCATGCGAAGAATGGACTAGTCTGGATCAAGGCTCATGTCTTTATTTGGGCTTGGATTGGATCTGAGCTTCTTTGTTTTGGGCCTAGACTAGTTGGATCAAAGGAACCAGCTTTCAAGCCTGGGCTAGGCTTGTGTTGGGCTTTAGCCCATTAGCAGCCCTAATTCTTGATAAATAAAAGAATCTATCTCCATGCTAGTTCATACTCTGCCCTTGATAAAGCATCAGTTCTTAACATGGGCTCATACTATTAATAAATCAATAAATAATGTAGTCTAGTCTTGGTGTGTTATGCTACTTCATGTCATATAAATGGCGTAGTATGCTCATGGTAAACTTAGAGCTAACTTTTCTACGTCGATTCATCTAGTTGGATAAATCAACAAAAATGTGGTTTTCTCGCGATGCATTTGAGGATATATGGTCTTTGAATAAATGGGATAACCATTCATATTCATGAACATGGTCTGTTCTTGATAAATAAAAAAACATGAATTACATGGTCCTGCCACTTCATCGTTGTTAAATGGCATACTCTGCTATCCTAGATGTAGTAAATGGGTATATTATCTTAATAAATGGGGGATAGTTTCTTATAAAATGGCAACCAATGCAGTCCATTCTTGATAAATGAAATAATCATATCTCCGTGCTAGTTCATATGCTACTCTTGATAAAAGCACCAATTCATAACATGGGCTTGTACTATTGAATAAATCAACAAATAATGTAATATAGTCTTGGCGTGTGATGCTCTTGATGCATAGAGGACAATCTCTTAATAAATGAGAGAATTGTTTGTGAAACACTGAACAACACAGATTACTCTAGTGGAATTCTACCGTGCTACTTCATATCAGATGAATAGCGTAGTATGCTCATGATAAACTTAGAGCTCACTTTATTACTTCGGTTCATCCAATTGGGTAAATAAACAAAAGCACAATTTGCTCGTGATGCATTTGAGGATATATATGGCCTTTGAATAGATGAGGGAATTGTTAATGTTCATGAACACGGTCTATTCTTGACAAATGGACAATGTTCATGAACCGTGACAGCACACGAGACAGACATCAGTGCTCCCAAGACGAAGCACAATTCCAGTGCTAAAAGAGAAAACTCCAAGCCGAGGATGAAGAAAGCGTTTCTTACTAAAGCGCTTAGCGATGATGAATCAACAGTGCTCTGATGATGAGTTGAGCCAGGGACGTTGAGAAGATGTGTTGCCGTCCAAACTCAAGTAAGGTGGAAAGAAATCGAAACGTTGAGGAAATGTGTCACCGTTCTGTGTCAAGTATGAGTTTAGAAAGTCGTAGTTGAGTCCGACTGCCTCAATGTTTTAGAATCTTTGCATCTGGATGGACCC